>JADRCH010000117.1:5343149-5358206 GCA_019843965.1 Rhynchomys soricoides
GTGTGTGTGTGTGTGTGTGTGTGTGTGTGTGTGTGTGTGTGTGTGTTCTGAGTACTCCCCAGGAGTGCCTGCTCTTTTCATATGATGGAAGAGGAACAGCATGCACAGGAATCAAAGTCAACACATTGCCAACATGCCTTTGAAGCCCATGGCCTCTTCTTTGTTTGGAGCTGCTCAGCTCACAGGCACACACTTTATTAGTGTCTCCTTGTTACTGTGCTATTAGGAGCTGTCATCTCCCTCCCTTCCTAGTGCTCTCCTCTGCTTTGAAATGTTTTGTCAGATCTGCATATGCCTAGAGAACAGGGGTTCCCGGTTCAGCAGAATGTGTCTTCCAGTGCATCTTCTAAGCCTGTCTCTGGGCAGCATGCTTAATTAGACTAGAACAATTGCTCTCTCCTCTCCCAAACCACCCCTCCCTCTCCTTGCTGGGAAACAATCTCCTGAAGCTAGCAAAGAGATGTCGCTGTATGTAGTCTGCAAAGGAGAGTTGAGGCATGAATGGGGTTGATGGATACAGAGGAGTAGCTTCCTGCTGGGGCAGTTCTGCAAGCTTGCTGTTCTCCTTTTTCTCGCTCTGTGCTCTGCTGTGTGTTTGTATGTTTATTTGTATATGTATATGTTTCTATATGTGTCTGTGTATGTATGACTATGTGTGAGGATAAATATGTTTATTTGGATGCGACGTAGCTGTGTCTGACTATGTATAGGTAAGAGTAAGTAGAAGTGAGTGCAAGTGCATTAATATTTGTGTGTGTGTGTGTATCTCTATATGTTTAACTGCTTGCGAGAGTGTGTTTGTGTCTACATTAGTAAGAATGTGTTTGTGTAATGAGGATCTATGCTTATGTGGGGGGCATTCTTGTCAGTGTAGGAGGAAGAAAATAATCCCCGATTAACTGTCATCTCTGTCATAGCTCCAGGCTGTTTGTTAGGGACTGGCCCCACCCCCAGCTCCATCTCCACACCTTTAGGATAATTATAGCCATTGATATTTGACAGTGGCCTGTTCAGTCTTGGCCTGTGAGTTAAGCACCTTAAATACTAGCCTGTTTTTCATTAAAAATTGAAAAAGAAATTATTTTCCCAGGTCCCCAGAGCCTTTATCCCCCAAGCATTATCACCCCAGAGTTAACATTTATTCCTACAGGAAGTCCAGCAATATTTAAAAATAAATAATCTGAAGTTTCAAGTGCTGATATCTGCTTTCATGTTTCATCAAATTTTCATCCAAATGTACCAACAGTGCTGGAAGTTGCACATTATATAGAGAAGCTGGAAGTTGCATATTATATAGAGAAAAACTTATAAATGCAAGCACAACTCATGCTTGTCTTCTTTCATATCACAGTATCTTCTAGAGCTTATTGCCTCTAATTTATAAAGATCACTTGTATTTTTATATGGCTATCTTCTAGACATAATTCACTTAGTCAACCCCCCATTGGTAAGCATTCAGATTATTTCCATCTATAGACTATTTTGGAGTAAGCAACTTTGTAAATACAGCTGTGCACATCTGACTTCTTAGGATAAATCCAAGAAGCAAAACCACTGGAGGCCAGAGGTGTACACATGTAAATGTGGATATGAAATGTCTCTTAGCTTTAAGAAAGGTCAAAACAGTTTATATGTCAAGTTCCTCACGTAGTCATTGCTTAACAAAGGTCCTGAGCTAGCCAGAGAGAGAGGGGGGCAGCAGCTGGGTTGTCATTTAATTCCTCATACTGTTTGGAGAACAAACTTTTGATAGCCTTGGCCCTTTAGCTAGCTGACCCAGGACTGCAGCCTGGAGCTGTTGATAAGATCAGCTGCAGGGTGCCAGATAGAATAATGGCTGAGAACAGAGGAAGAAAGGGGGCTTCTCTGTACAGGAAGGCTCATTACACTGCTCTGCTACTTCAGAGGATGCTCACAGGTAGAACTTGTCCTCTGCTCAGGAGGAACCCTCTTGGGCTGAATTACCCTAATTCCAGCCCATGCTGTCTCAGTCCTCAAATTTGTCATTAGCAGGCACATTGTAGAGGCATCCACATTTCACACAGCAGCTCTCAAAGATAAAGAGGACTCAGACAGAATTAAATGAGAAGAAAAAAAGACAAGTCAAAGAATAGTGGAGCTGAGGGCAGAGGCACACATGGAAGAACTGAGAATCAACTGATGGCCTGCATTAGAACATTATTAGTTTAAAATTCCAATTAAAGTAGCAGAAGCAGTTAAAGACTGGGCTCGTGTGCCAGCACTCACCAAAAGGGTAGGAGAACAATTGCAGCAAACCCAACAAAATATTTGAAGAAATGAATTAATGAATGACTTCCTAGTCCCAAAAGTATTCAGAGAGAAACACTCAAATGAGGAGTAGGCCAGATGCAGATCAAATGTCAGCTTCCTAGTGTTACCCTGGCAAGCTGTGCTAGCTCCAAATGCAGAACATTCATGACTAAGGGTGAGAGGTTTAAGGCTATGCCTTGGAAGGCAAAATGCTGAAGCAGATTGGGCAAGGAACTGAGCTGCCTTGCAGCTTCAGAAGTCCTTCAGTCCTTCAGCTCGGCATGATCTCCATGCCTTTTGCTCCCTATGACCTACACACACAAGTGGGCAATTAACCGTGTGGGTTCTCTCATGAGAAGCCATACCTTGTAAAAGGTAACAGCCAAAGGCTGTGGGCTAAGAACAGCAATAGCAACTTGGCAGTGTCTTCCTAGTCAGAAGAATAACCTGGACAGGGTATCACAGTTTCTGTTACACTAACGTGTGACCCTGGTCAGCTGGTATAATTTCCCTTATTAGCTAGCTTTCTTACTTGTGAAAAAAAGTGAATATAACAAGCATGCTAGACATATTCAGAAGTTCTTTCCATGATGTGCTCAGCCCAACCTTCAGCCCCCAGGGAGCATCAGTAATCATTGTGTGCTGGTGTTCCTCTGGAGCTTTCTTATCTTACTGTTGCTCTAGTTATCTGGTGTTTTCTCACTCTCACCCTTGTGTTGCTCTCCCACCAAGGGGCATAATCTTAAAATAATGCCTTGCATGTGGAAGGAAAGTGAACTGCTATGAGGCTTCCTTAGTCCCCAACAAGGCAGATGTGAAAATCACTTTCTCTTTACATCACCCTTTATACCTTGCTCTGGGCCCTGCTAAACCCAGAGGGGAGAAGAATCTGTATGTGGCACAGCCAAATGGTGTAAAAGGTGGAATGAAAAGCCAGATGGACTTAACACTACTGTCCCAAACACATACAGGCTGCATCTGTCACTCCACTCTTGGTTGGCTTTGCCTGTTTTTTCTAAATGTCTATCATAATTATTTAACTTTATTAATCTAATATCTGCTTCTCATTTCATTCTTACCTGGACACATATTTATTGGATTTATCTTATTATATACAACTAAGTAGTAATAATAATATCAGTACTACCATGTGTTCAATGAAAAATGTTGGGTTTGCTTGGGTAGTTTCTGTCCTTGGTGTACATTTCTTTGAGCGTGTATAATTCCTGTGTTTGTCATCACTTAGAATCTGCATGCATCCATACTATAGCTAGGAATGGTATTGTGCAAATGTATCTTATTTATTTTGAAGCTTCTGGTGTTGTGTTTGTTGTAGATGTGGTCTTAACGTGATGTAGACTAGCCTAAGACACAGCATGCAGCAAAAACTGGCTTCCAGCTCATCATTCTGCTGCCTCTATTTCCTGAGTGCTGGGATCACAGATGTGAGCAATCATGCCTGTCTTAAACTGTGGGTCTTTAAAGATGATTATTTAGAGCCCCCTGAGTGGCTGTGTGAATAGAATATGCACTTAAGTCTCCAAAATGTTATACTTGGAGACAGGCTTATACACATCTCCTAAAAGTAAAAGGAGAAAAGGAGTCTATATTATAAATGTATGGTTGACAAGATAGGGAATCTATGAAAGAATGGAGTGGTTATCCATTGCCACATGTATCCCTACTAAGCAATGCTGTAGCCTACAGGGGTAGTGGTAAACATCATAGTCTCACTTTCTCCTTTCACAGACTTTACAGCCAATGACCCCACCATTATTTGAGTCTACAAAAAGGGAAGAAAATGAGCCAGGAATTTGGAAAAAAGTGGGAAGGGTAGCACACACCTTTAATCCTAGCAGAGGCAGTTGGATCTCTGAGTTTGAGGCCAGATTGGTCTACATTCGTGAGTTCCAGGACAGCCGTGGATATACAGAGAAACTATGTCTCAGAAAAGAAAGAGAAAAAAGAAAGAAGAAGGAAGGAAGGAAGGAAAGAAGGAAGGAAGGAAGGAAGGAAATAGGCCTAATAAATGGTTCTGAGTAACGTGCTTGCTGAGTAAGCATGAAGACTCAGCTCAGATACCAGAACTGATACAGAGGCAGATACTGAAGCACACATCTATAATATCCATGTTACCACCGTGTGAGGTGGTAGATAAATATAGGAAAATTCCAGAAATCTGTCCAGGCAGCTAATCTGGTATATACAGTGGAAACAAGAGACTCTGCCTTAGAAAAGGTCGGAAGTGAGGAGCTACATATGTGCACTGTGGCATGGAATACCCACACTCATACACATAAATACACATGCACACACGTGAACAAACACACACAGAGAGAGAGAGAGAGAGAGAGAGAGAGAGAGACCCCTTCCCATGGCTCATGGCTTCAGGGCAGTCATGCAACTAAAGTAGCTTCCATCCTACTTCACTTTGAACAAGTAGTCCAGTTTCTCTGAGCTTTGTTTTTATCATCTGTAGAACAGGGGAAAAATAAGTAACAACTTCATAGGATGGCAGTAAGTAAAATACATCTCAATATCGCAAGTAGGGGTCAGAAAACTTGTTTCTGCAGAGAGCTATTTTAAGCTTTGCAATCATACGATCTTTATTGAACAAGAAAGAAATCAATTCTGCTTCTGTAGTAGGATAGCGGTCATATATAATGTAGAAATGGACCCATCCCCCCACCCATCCACTTAAGTATGCCATGTTGTACTCCTATAAACCTTTATTTATAGACATTAAGTTTTGAATATCTATAATTTCAGTATGTCACATAAAATATTACTCATCTTCTGTATTTTTCAAAATAACCACTTAGGAATCTCAAGAAACATTCTCAGCTCATGATCTTTACAAAAACACGCAGAGAGATGGATCTGGCCTACACATGAAAGTTTGGCAACACCCAGTCTCGAATATGGAGCTAACAGAAGGTGACTAAAGGATTGGAGTTCATCTCTGTTTTCCTTTCAAGATACTAGAGATGTGTGGTTTTCAGAGCGCAGCACACAGATTTTATAGCCAACCATTGAGATTAGCCCTCTGGGTGGTCCTACTTATTAGATCCAAGGAAGAGCAATGCCTCCCAATCCCTGCTTCATTACAGAGGTACAAAAACTGAAGCAGAGACTCAGGGAACTTCTGGTAAGCTCCCATACAATAAGTGATAAAGTCAAGTCCTCAAGGCTCCAACTGTCTGCCAGGGTCTGTTTCTGGACATCAGCTATAGGAATGAAGGACTGAGGAATGTCAGGATCAGGCCCAGTATTACTGCTGTTCTTCAATTATGGATTGATGATATGTCCACTGTACCTTAGACCTTGTAAGATCTATTGACACTTGTCATTGCATTGTTCCTTATTGAAGCCCATGAAGGAGTGATTATGCAAATCTCTTCCCCCAACTCTTAGGAAGCTGGGCTGCCCCAGGAAGTCAAACAGCTGGATAAATAGAGAAGAAGCTGCACATACTCTTCTGCACGTCTCTTGCAGGACTCTTCCCTCCAAGCCTCTCTAAATATTGCTCACCTTTCCTTCTAATGCATTCACATCTATCCTCCAATCAGCGACCAGAGCCATTTTCTAAAACAGGACTTACCCTTGCTCAATGGCTTCCTATTTTAGCCAGAATAAAGGTCAGCATCTTTAGGTTGGTGGATTCTCTCCTTAGAACTGAGCTCAAGTCCATCTTCTAAGCATCTTCTGTCACTGCCCCAGCCCTTTCCTTGCTTGCTAACATACACTTCTACACAGCTGCTGGCAGTACTTCCATTGGCTTCTTCCTCTTTCCGACCTTTGTAGATGCTATTTTGTCTACCAATTTGACATCCTAAAATACTGATTTATCCTTGATTGATCGCAGGAGTCTGTCACCTCCTCAGTAAGTTTTCTTTGATCATCTCTTCCAAGGTCGAGGTTGCCCATGGTTCTTTACCTTTCTCTATCCATTCCTCTTTAAATATCAGACAAGGCTGTGTAGTTGTCTCCTTAAGGGTAATTCAGTATATATCTTGTTATACATATGATATGAAATAATGAAATATATATATATATTAATGAACAAGCTTCTTGGAAACATACAAAAATAACAATCAAAATGCAAAAAATATCCATGTGCCCCTACAGCCTTGGTTCAGGCCTGGTCCACAACAGGATTCTGTATTTGTTTCTTGAATTGACGAGTAGATGTATGAAGGATGGATATGGATAGATTGGTTGCTGGTGCACAAAATGGGCCAGGACTGTCAGATTATACCAGCCATGAAGGATTAAGCAGACACAGAGCAAATTGACAATTACTAGATCCCCAATGTATCACAGGCTGGAGACTCCAGCCTTGGTTTCCATCTTCCAGCCACTCTGTCAGGCTCCCAGCACAGCTCCTCTTCCTTAAAACTGCTGAGAATCAGGCTTCCCCACCTCCACATCCTCCCTTCCTCCCCCACCCCGAGAGTAGGTTTGGTGTTCCTACAGATGTTTGTATTCTCTGCAGCTGATGAAAATATTCATTATCTTGTTAGCTGTGCTGCAGAAGGAAGTGCCGATTTGCATTTTCCCAACTAATCAGAGTGGCACAAGTAGAGCCTGTCATCGGTCCTGTTCCCCTCCACCCCCACTGCTTCAGCATGTGGTAAAGGGATTCTCTACCTTACAGACACTGCCTCTCTCCCCTCTCCATTTCCAAGGCACAGTCTGGAAGGAACTAAAAAGGAAAGCAATGGAGGCCCCGTCTGTCTGAACACACTGCTGACTAACTTCGCAGAGAGGATTTCTGCCTGTGTCACTTGATCATAATCCTCCTATGGCTCTCAACTCTCAGGTCTGAGCCACTCAGCCTGACTTTCATCTCCTTAGGTTAAGGTTGTGCATGGATCTGACACTTTACCTTTCCCAAAACACCTTCGAATGCCTTCAATTCTAGCCACACACAATTCACACACACTATTACCCAGCCAGCAGGGACTGCCTCCAGAAACTGCCCCCATCCTCCTCCCTGTAAAAGCAGTCATGGCTGATTTGTTTTAGTCAGAGCATGCTCTTGTTTTGGAGAATTTCAAGGCTTTCTAATAGGTTGTACCTTCCAGCCTTAGCAAGGTTGGAGGCCTCTGGCCATGGCCTACGTTTTCTCTGCACACAGTGAAAGATCTGGGCCCATGAAGTGTGTGCAAATGCATTGAACCAAGGTGTTCTATTTAGGTGAATTTCTAAACCGTCCTCGATACCCTTCACAAGTATTTACAGAAGCCTCAGGTCTCACAGTCCATGTCTTTTCTGCCTTAAGAAGAGACTTGTTCAAGAGATAATCAGGTGACAGACATGCATTTAAATTCCTGACCCGAAGTGACTCAGCCACCATTTTAGTCATTCCATATGCACATGTTAAACATTGGCATGTATCAGGTGCCATGGTTGCTCATGAGACAGCTGAGGTCCTTGCCCTTCTAGCTCATCTCGGAAGAGACAGAGATGTGGACAAGGCCAAGGGAAATCAACATATGTTTTTGATAGAAGTGAGTGATTGAAGTAAATAAAGCAGGCTAAGGAACTAACTAGTCACATGTGTACTGCTCCAGGTGACTATGTGCACATACTCAGCATGCTTTGAATCCACACCGCATGAGGCAGCTATTAAGAGTACAATGTGGACCTGAAAAAAATGGTTCAGCAAGTAAAAGTGCTTGTCCCCATGCCTGACAACCTGTGTTCAGTCTCCAGAATCCATGCAGTAGAAGGAGAGATCTGACTCCCTCTGGTTTTCCTCTGACTTCCAGCCATACACACTGTGACAAACACATATACAGGTATACAATATACATACATACACACACACACACACACACACACACAGAGAGAGAGAGAGAGAGAGAGAGAGAGAATATAATAGGAGCTAGAACTGGTGGTACAAGGCTGTAATGCTAGCATTGAGGCAGGAGGATTGAACATTCCTGGCCAGCCTGCAATATATAGTGAGAACCTATCTCAAACAAGTGTCACTGTCCCCAGAAATTAAAAGGTTCATCTGTGTGTACTAGTAGCAGTGTCCACTGAGGGCTAGCAGTAGACCTGACACTGGGGACACATAAGTGACTAAGATACTGATTTTGGTCTCACGACATGCATGCCCAGTGTTCCAGGGCTTCAAATATTCATGCCCTCACTGCAATACAACAGCTGTTTGTGACTTGAAAACGACCTACCCCTCCATGAACCCAGAGCCATGTAGTAGTCTTCAGACTACAGAAGGCTCAAGAGTCTCCTAATGGACACTGTATTTCTGTAGCCATCACCGGAAGCATTGCTGAACACTAATTCTTAGCATTGCTCTTCCTCAAATGTGAGAACTCTGGCTCTACTGGCAGACTGCAGCTCCTGAGAGCTACCCATCCCCTGGAACTCTATACATGACCCAAGCTCCATTCTGCTCAGAAAACAACATGTAGGGTAGGAGCATCCCTGAGTTAGAACACAGGGCATACCTCAGATGCTCCTCTTTGTGCCATGTCCTCTTGCTTACCAATGCCAAGTTTTTCCATTCCATTCCTAAGGCAGCTTACTCCATTCCAGCCAGACTTTACATTTTTACCTGTCATTTGTATTAATCATCAAGATACCAATAAGGAAAATGGCCTTGTTGTCCTTATTATCCAGGTGAGGAAATGAAAGCACAGTGGGAGCACTAGTCTACATTTTGTTCTCTAAGATTTCCTCAAGTGGTCATTCTATTATAGATTCATTCATGAGTTTGTCCGATTTTTTTAACTTAAAGAGTTTGTGCTGAGCAGTCTCCACTGTGTTGAGGGCTGTGATATGTGCTCTGTGCACTTTAGCTTGTTTAATCCCCAACAACATGGTACAATGCAACTTTCTTAACTTCTGTTCTACAGATGTAGAAATGAAGGCTCAGAAGGAATGGTTATGCAGTGTGTGTTCTATAATCCTATGTGCCGATAAAAGAGACCTTATTCAGGGGAACTAAGGATGGAATTTGAGGGGCAGTGGATGGTCAGAGAATGATCCCTAGACTTTGCTATGCATACTGGTTGACCTCTATTTAAGGCTATGTATCATCATCAACAGATGGAGGTTCTGGTGACATTGTGTGTCCCACATACAATGACACCAAAAGCAAAAACCCTCTGCCCTCTGCTAGTCAAATAGCCCTCGCTCCCCTCCATTCCTCATCCATATAGTCCCACTGCTGGAACCATGGGCATGCTTTGTGCCCTACTATGCCTCTTGGGCTCTCAGAGGGCCAGGAGCTTCCCATGGTTTCAGTAATTGGCTTCACACATGCCAGAAAGAGAAATAGCATCACAGATGTGGTCATGAATTTTAGCTAATTAACCATATGATCTGGGTTGCTGGTGGAGCAGGAAGGCACTCTGTGGGTGGTGTTGGTTTCCTGGTGTCCTGGGGGATGGCATATTAGGTGTGGTACCACATTCTCCAAGATGAAGACATGGGCTCTTGGGTCCTTCTGGCAGTTGTGTGGAATTGTTCCCTCTGGATCCCCAATAAAAGCTGTTCTCAGCAAACAACTTGCCCAAAGAGGGACAGAGAGAGGATTTTAGCCTTATGACACTTACACCCATTTCAGCAGGAGGTCCTACAGGTGGGAAGCTCTGTTGCTGACAAGGCAACTTGGAGAGACAGATCCCGCACAGGTGGCTTGTCATCTGTGCTGCCTTAGTTAAGTTGTTTATCCTTTTTGAAGTTAAACGACTCTATAGCTCCTAAGTACGAAGGAATGAGGCTGAAGGCAATGCAAACCGAAGTGGCCTTTAGGAATTCACTGATGGTTCCAGAGCTCAGCTCCTAACCAGGACTTCAAGGTTCTTCCATTGCTTTGGGAGATAAAAATCAATTGCATCAAAATGATGACACATCACGAAACAAGTAGTGATAACAAACATTGCTGTTACTTAGGAAGGATGTCAGCAACATACTTTATTCCAGAAGGTATATGCTTTGATTTACATACTTAATGTTCTCACAACAAACGTTACTCAATGCCCATTCTCTGATCAGGAAACTGAGGCTAAGCTAGAGGAAACAATATATTAAGATTACATATATGTTCTGAAGCTGTGATTCAATGTTAGTCTTGGTTGAAGCCGAAGCTTGTATTCTGTCAAAGTGGAGCATTCTGCTCTCCCTTGAAATTGGCATTGATTAAGTGAAGGACTGACTCCTATCTGAGTGTTCTTAACTCTGGGAATGATCTGAAGACCAACCCCCAAATGATGTCTAACTGAGAAAGAGTGAGCATGAGAGACTATTTGCTGCTATAACACATTATGACCAATTTGGCAGCTGAAACAACACATTTATTCGCACAGTGGGAGAGGCTTTAACATGAAGTGTTAGGGCAGCTTCTGTCTGGAGGACCCTAGGGGATAATCTCATAGTAGTCACTTTCTACAGCTTCTTTGGCTTGTGGCCATATTCTTCTAGTCCATGTTACTTCTGCCTCTTCTGTACTCAAATAGCCATCTGTTTCTCTCTTATAAGGACATAAAATGTGGCAGCACTTAGGATCCATGCAAATAGTACAGATAACCTTCCTACTTGAAGAACCTAAAGTTAGAATGCATGGAGCAATTCGACTTGAAGATTACTCTGCAACTAAAGCTCTTTGGCAACGTATGCTATAGTAGCCAGCTTGGGCTTTCATGTAGGATGCCACCCACTGAATGACTCAAACAAGATAAGTTTATTTTTTCTCATTATTATGGAGGCTAGAAGTCCAAGAGCAAGAAGTCAGCAGGTTTGGAGTTTTGTGAGACCCTTCTCCTTGCAGTATTGACAGCCATTTTCTCCTTGTGTGCTATGTGGGCCTTTCTCCATGCATATACATTTCTGGGTTCTATATGTCCAGATATCTTCCTTGGTTATAAAGATAAGTTACATTGGATAAACTCCTATATTAATAGCAATAATCAATTTTAATTTGATTACCTTTTAGAGACCCATTTCTAAGACTGGCTGGTGCTGACAGTACATGAACAATTTTGTGGTTGGTTTTGGCACAGGTTTGTTTTTGAAGGGAAGGTGGATATTACAGCACAGCTCAGTCCATAAAATTGATAAGTTTCAGGAATTAGGACCTCAATATATTGGATGACTATGACTTAGTGTTGCACAGTATGTCCTGATTAAAATGGACTCTGGGAACGAAAGCAATAGCAGGAAGACCTGGATATAGTGTTGGAATTAAAACTTGGGAGCAGAGGCTAGATCAGGGTGAGGAAGAGTAAGGTCAGAAGTATGGTTCACAGAAGCACAGTTTCAGAAACAGGGTGACACTGGGTCAAGGAAAGCATTTTAGAATGGGAGCTGCAAGTGATAAGCTCATGCCTAAGTTATACTGTGACATGTTATTTCTGAACCAGAAAGTAGCAGAGGATGAACAAAAAGATAATTTTTCATATCACAATTAATGTGCCAAAGATCATTACCAGCTAGAAAAGTGAGGCCAGAACATGGCTCTCCCTAGGATAATGTGATTGCAAAGATTCTGGCATTTCTCGGTAATTGAACTAAACAATTCTACAACAGGAGTCAGCCAACAGTTTCCACAAGACTCCAGATAGTAAACATTTTCAGCTTCATAAGCCATGTGGGCTCCGTCACAGCTGCTCATGTCTGCCACTGAAATACCAAAGCAGCAACCTAATAATACAATGATATAAAAATGCCTGGGTGCAGCTATGATCCATGACAGTGTTGATAAAATTAGATAGGATCCAGACTGATTGGAGAGCTATGTAGTTTGTCGATGCCTACTTGGAAACAATGGGATTTGATAAAAACAACCACCTAAACCATCCATATAATTGCTGTGTTAATTACTAGCCTTTGTTTTTTTTAAAAGCTGTTTAATGTTTATAACAAAATTGAGCAGAAAATAGAGTAAGTTTGTCCCTCCCCATTTCTTTCTGTTATTGATGCATGAACATGGTATATTTGTTAAAATCTATGAGTCAATATTGATAAATTTTTATTAATGAGAGCTCAGTTTAATGTTATGCTGTACATTTTTATGAGTTTTGGCAAAAGCGTAATGTCAGATATCTGCCATTATAGTGTCACACAGAATGCTTTTCATCCCTCAAATACCTCATGCCCTGCTTATCCATCCTATCTGTTTTTGAACACTTGGCAAAGTAATCTTTGCATAGCCTTTGTTGCTTCATGTTTTCAGAACTTTGTTAACTGTAATTACATGGTATGAAACCTTTCCAGACAGAATCTTCTCACTTAGCTAGAGGGGTTTAGGTTCCTGTGTGTCTTTTTCATGGCTAGAGAGAACAGTTCCTTGTCTTGACAAATACAACCCATTGTATATATGTGTGATTTGATAGGATCCAGATTACCTAGAGGGCTATGTAGTTTGTCAACACTTACTTGAAAACAAGGAGAACTCAGTCACATCATGATTGCTTCCAAAGTTTGGTGAGAATGGATATCAACCTAAGCATACTGTTTGCAGAGTTTTACGTAGACATGTGTCCCATGAATCTGAGAAGTACAGAGGCACCTGATTACTGAACTGTGTGGTGAGAGTGTTTAGCTTTGCAACAAATTATCAGTCTGCCTTCCCAAAATGGCTCCATCAGTTTTATATTCTGACAAGCAATAAACTCTTCCTGTCTCTTCACATATTTGGTAGTATTTGGTATTTGTGTATTTCTTTGAAGTGCTGGAGATTAACCACTAAGCTTTATATGTGCAATCACTAACCTGCATTCCCAGCCTCATGTTTTGAATCTGAGTGACTGTAATAGTTGTGTCGAGTTGGTGTGTTCTTGTTTAATTTGTAATTTCAGAATCACGTGTGACTCACTTGCTTAGTCACTTAGTGCTCTGTTTTTATTGTACATTTTGTTTGGGAATTTTTAACTAGATATATGCTGGCAAATACTCCCAGTCCCTGGCATGACTTTTGTTAATAGTGCTTTCCACACAGCAGGAATTTTTATTTCAGTCTTTTTTATATGTCTCTAGTGTAAAACTCACAGTTACCAAGATGTTTTTCTTATAGAATTTTATAGGATTTTAATAGGTTTGATTTTTTAAGTTTAAGCATATTTAATGAATTTTGTGGGAAATGTAAGGTCTTTGTTTAGACTTTTCATTTTCTGTTATTCACTTCTTAGTTTTGGTTTTATTTTTCACTTTAATGTGTAGCTGTTCCAGTAGTATTTCTTGAGAATACTGTCTTTTGTTTCTTCTGCTGAATTGCCTTTGCTATTTTTTTTTCAAGCTTTCAATTGACCACATCTGTGTAGGTCTGTTTGGGGCCTTTTATTCTATTACATAAGTCTATTTTTCTATTATTTCACCTATAATTTATGATCCTGAATACACTAATTTTATAAAAGGTCTTCAAATTGGGTAGTACCTTTCCTTTGACTTTGTTTGATTCTTTGAATTGTGTAGGATATTCTGGGCCTTTTGCATATTACTTAGAATGCATTTGTTATTTCTAGAAAATAACTTGGAGTTTAGCTTTGGATCAAACTGAGCCTCTTTACAGGTCAACTTAAAAAAACTGGCAATTTAATAATATTGACTATCAGCATGGAATTCTTTTCCATTTTTTTTTTTAATCACTGATTTTGTTTATCTGAGTTTTATAGTTTTGCTTAAACTTATAGATCTTGTATATACTTTGTCTGATTTACAACTAACATTTTGTATTTTGTGTATGTGTTGCTGTAGACGTTGTGCTTTTAATTCCAAATTCCAGTTGTTCTTTGCTGACACATAAAAGACCAACTGGCTTTTGTATTTGAACGTATATCCTGCAAGCTTATTATAATCACTAAGTACAAAAGTTTCAGTTTTTGATATTTTGATACTTTATTCTTTTATCACAATTTATTGATTTTTATTTTATGTGTATGGGTGTTTTGCCTACATGTATGTCTATGTGAGAGTGTCAGATCCCCTGGAACTGAAGTTACAGAGTATTGTGAGCTGGCATTTGGGTGATTGGATTTGAACCCGGGTCTTCTGGAAGAGTAGATGTACTCTTAACCATTCAGCCCAATATATTATTCTTATTTGCTGTATATGTACATATTCATTCATGTTCATATGTGTATGAGTGCAAGTATATTCATAGACTGAAAATATGAATGTAGAGATCTGAAGTTGGTGCCCAGAGACTTTTTAAATTACTCAATACCTAGTCCATTAAGTCTCTCAACTGAACTCAATCTCCACCAGCATGATTAAACTTGCTTCAGGGATCCCATCCTTTGCCTTCAGAGTACTGAAATTATAAGAAGCCCACTATGTCCATCTGACACTTACATGGTACTAGATGTCTGAATTCAGGTCCTCAGATTTACATAGTAGGCATATACTTGCTAAGCCATCTCTCTAGCTGATAATTTTATTCCTATTATTTTTAACACCTAAATGACACTCCTACTAGTATTAATAAGTTATATTTTGTGAATAACATAATTTATAGAGTGCTATACTGATTGTATTATCTCTCTGCTTCCCACACTGATACAGGTATTTTTTTTTTGCCCCTTTCATGAATAAAAAAGCAACATTTAGCAAGATATAATTACTTATTTGAAGTTGTAAAAAGTTGGGCATCATCTTATCCTGTTCAGTCTTACCAGTAAATGAGTAATTACAGTAATAAATTATAGTAGCAGTAGCCAACTACCAGTTAAATATACCTATCAACCATTTATATTTATTGTCTATAGGACTCTCTCTCTCTCTCTCTCTCTCTCTCTCTCTCTCTCTCTCTCTCTC
>JADRCH010000117.1:5358216-5473877 GCA_019843965.1 Rhynchomys soricoides
CTCTCTCTCTCTCTCTCTCTCTCTCTCTCTCTCTCTCTCTCTCTCTCGTGTGTGTGTTATTCTATTTATTTTCATTTTCCTGAGATAGAGTCTCACTGTAGTTAAGGCCCTGGAACTCAGTATGTATCTTGGGCTGACCTCTAACTCACAAAATCCTCCAATCTCAGTCTCACAGGTACTAGGCATACAGAAGGAAACCATGCCTGGCTTCATTATCACTTGGGCTCTTGATAACTGAGGCTACAAAAACAGGTGCATTTTAGAACTATAGAGATGGCTCAGCAATTTACAGCACTGGCTGCTCTTCCAGAGGATCTGTGTTTGATTTCCAGTGCCCAAGATAGCAATGTACGATCATCTGTAACTCCAGTTCCAGGGGATTTGATGCCCTCTTCTGGCTTCTGCAAGCACCAGGCATTCATGTGGTATACATACATATGTACAGGCAAAACACCAGTACATATAAAATAATAGTAAAAATTTTTTAAAATGGATGCTTTTATGATTCAGTTTTACAAATTAAGTAGCTGAAGGTCATGTAATTAAGATCGTGATAAAGACCATACACTTAAGAAAAAGTACACATTAAGATCCCATCTCATGTGTATAGTTTTTGCAAACTGATGGTCAGTGTGACTACATGATTGTATACATCAGCATCAACAGTAGTTAACAGGGTGAGAAGCTAGAAACAGGGACTTCAGGACTAGATTCAATTACATTTTGATGCCAGATTTGAAAAGACAAAAATTGTGTTCATCAATTGGATGTTTGTTTTCCTGGGCTATCTGTGAATATCTTGACATCCCTTGGTTTTAAGGAGCACTTACAAACAACTCCAGCTGTCCTATAATGATATGCATACTTCACCTTAGTTATAAAACAGAATGGCTAATGTCCACATGAGCTGAATTCTGGATTTGGATGCAACTGATGTCTGTTCAACAAAAAGGGCTATGAAACATGGTGGGATCCTCATTAGCACAGTGCTACAGAAAGCACAAACATGTCATGCTGCCTTTCTACTGCCTTTGGGTGTTTTCTTTCTCTGTTGTTAATGACTAATAAGAAAGAGAGAAAGAGGAGAGTACATGTGAACAAGAAAGTGACTGCTATTAGATTTTCTTCTACTACAGCGGGCTTCTCATTTTGCTAAGCTCATTAGAGGTGACTGTATAGAAAGACCCCCAAGGTGCCCCAGGGAGAATGGGAAAGACAAAAAGGGAAATGAAACTTTCAGAGATTTGACCCTGCCACAAATTCACACCAGAACCATGTCTTTATATCACTTTTTTCAGACTCCAAAGTTCCACCTCCTGTTTGATTTTAAATGTGAACATAAAAAGACAAATCATGTCCTTTTTTTAGCTCTTTATGATTATCTATATCACATCATTATGATTGGATGGATGGATACAATGTGGTTAGTTAAAATTGTTGCCTTGACTTTTTTCCTCATCTGTTGCTTCAAGTTAGGCATTTTGAAACATCTCTCACATTTAATTTGCAGTTGTATCTGCACGAAATTTGATGGTACAAACTACAAACACTTTTGATTATTTTCTATGGTCTGAATGCTTTTCTTGGGAGTTAGACAAGAGGGGAAAGGGTGCAGCTACGTTCTTGTCCTAAAGTCAGGGAAACAGCAACACTGGCAGTGATTTCAGTGCAGGAAGCTGGGGAGAAGAGAGCAAGATTGTGATGCTAAGAGTATTGTCTTCAGCGTTCAAGTCTCTTCCAGAGGTTTTAGGCATGGTATGTGGTTTAGGAAGGATCATATGTACCAACAAAAGAAGAAAGAATTTCTAATTCATAGTGGCATGTTCTGTATTCTCATTATCGCTGTTATGTATTTCGGATAATTGTCTGTGCTGCCTGAGCAGGAATGGAAGAAAGGGGGGTTAAGGTCCATTCCGGCCTTAATGTTTTTATTCTTCTTATTCCAAACCAAGCCTTTGGAATATGCTAAATTAAAACCTGGAGTGGAGCATTCTGAGCAGCAATAAGTACCATTTATTGAGAGCCTACTCTCCTCAGACCTTATGCTGAGCTGCCCATTTTATGGGCTCTTTTCATCTTTACAGCAAATATGTGAGGCTTGAATGATTACTATCCCCCTTATTTTTCTGATGAAGGGATGCAAACTCAGGTTAAAAGTTCATGTTCTGCCAAGCCAAAGTCACGTAGAAGATGTGAGGCAGTAGCCGGATGTGAAGACAATATCTGACTGCAAATAGTGGTTTTTAAAATGCGAGTGTGCTTATGGGTGTAGCTTCTGACATTACTAAGAAACACAATTGCCCAGCAAACTCGCAGTTCTTTTGCTCTTTCTGCCCTCTGTTCCACAATTTTCCCTGAGCCTTTGGTGCAGGAATGTTTTATAGATACCTCCATGAGAACTACTTGAGCATGAACTGAGCCAGGACGACATCAATAGGCATGCAAAAGTGAGTAGGGGAAAGACTACAGTGCCCCAAGCCTACACAAAGAATTACAAGCAACTAAAGCCTGCTGAGAAAGGGAGAAATGGTCTTCTCCAAGGAAGAGCACACCAGTTGGTCATCCAATGCCAAACGGGCAGTCCTGAAAACACACATGCAAGTTACATTATTCAGACTGAGCAGGTTATATTTAAGAATATACATACATACACACATGCATATCACAGCTATTAATGGACAGAGAGGCCATGGATTTGAGAAGAGCAAAAGGGAGTATATGGGAAAGGGGCTTGAGGGAGGAAAGGGAAAGGAGAAATGATGTCATCACATTGTAATCCAAAAATAAAAATGTGAGAAAGTAATGGGGATGTAGCTCACTTGGTGGGGGGTTGCCTGCCATGTAAGAAACCATGATATAGATCCCCAGTACTCCATAAATCTTATCATACCTATACATACTTATAATCTAGATATGAGGCAGGAAAAGTAGAAATTCAAGGTCATCCTTGTATAAACAGTGTATTCAAGGTCACTCTGAGCTATTTAAAAGAAGGGTGTGAGAGAAGACACGCAGTGCCCCATGAGAACATGGCTCACAATCACGAATTTGTGGGAAGCTTCTCATCACCTTTTATGTTAACACTATTTGAGGACACTTGTGCTAGTCAGAGAAATGTCTTTAAAGCTTAAAATACCCCCATAGATGAGAAATCCATTGCTTAAGACCATATAGTCTCTGTGGCAATGTTTCACATATCTGCATTAACTAGAGTGACTGATCAGAACAATACTGTGGACAATGAAAAGCACTGATGACATGACCAAGGTAAGCTGCCATAGTCCTTGGTTTTATTTGGCATCAAAGGCTTCGGTGCATTGATAATGTGTGAATTTTTATGCTATAGCCCTTGCAACAATATGAATGAAGTCCATTAGCTTCTGCTCTTAACTGTGTTATAAATTAGTAGCTAGAATCTTGAAGGGTTGGGGGAGCTAATTCAGGACTGGGTGGCTGGAGCCAGCAAGCTCTACTAGAAGCACCTTGCATCACAAGGGAAGCTTGGCAGCTTCTTTAAACTAGTGAATCCTTCCTTCTGAGCCTGCACCTATGTGGAAGGAGGCAGGTTTAATTCTAAATTTCTGGGTATGTCTGGGCTATCATCTGTGTAAGGCTAATTTTCTTCTGTGACTCTTATTTATAGCATCTAGTAAATACAGATAATGATAGCACTTTGTTAGAAAAATGCAGAGATCTAGCAGTGTTGGACTCTCCTCACCTCCAACTCTAAAGTCTAGGTATCAGGGTCTTTGTTTCCTGCCTGAGAACTAGAGAGAAAAGTCTGAGAAAATGCTCCAGGAACAACAGTGAGTGCAACTCAGCTTATTCTCAGTGTTATGACAGGACACAGAATCCCTGTGCTAACACACACAGACAAGGGGATGGAAGGCGAAGTGGCGGAGGAAAAGATAATGTTTCTCTAGCCTGCAATTTCTTTCAATTTTAGGGATCGCAATTACCAGGGCAAGAGTTAGAAATGGCCATGCTTAGAATGCATAAGTGAGTCTAGTGCCATGGGTAGAAGTTCTTTTGCACTTAGAGAGCAGAGACACAGGCAATATGTAAACAGCTTAACTCAGCATCGGTATGTTCACCTATGTATGAGAGAAAGCAGGGCTGGAAACAAGAAGAAAGGTAGGTGTGAAAAGTATGGAATGGAGTAGAATGAATGGTCTTGATTCCAGCATAGGTGACACCTGGAGGGTGACATCACCTATGAGAACCCTGGTCTCTTCACTACCGTTATGGAAATAATAGCACTTATCTCACAAGAATGCCTAGCATGTTGGCAGCAGAGCCTGCAGATCACCTACCACATGGTATGCATTCAATAAAGGGCACTGCTGTTATTGACATCAGCATCTATATGGGGCATTCAACCAGCACTGGTATTTTCAACAAACCAATCTTTACCTCTCATTTATGAGCAAAAGTAAACATTCACTAGTTACACTGTTCAAATCCTAGTTTTTAAAGCTTTCGGTATTTAGCCTCACTTTATCTCTGTCTTCTCTTTCCCCTCAACATAGTGCTTAGTTTCTGTACATGTAGAATATAAAAATATGTGCATAGCCCTTAGAATAATGGCTAGCATATTGTAAATAATCGATAGTCACTAATTTTTAAACTGAGACTTGGGAGCCAGCAAGATGGCAAGCATGAGGAACTGAGTTCCATGCTCAGGATCATGGGAGAACTGACTTCTACAAGTTGTTCTCTGACTTGCAAATGCATCAAGTAAATTAATATATAAATGTAAAGAATTTTAAAATAAGATTTGCTATTATATGCTATGTTAGATACTCCTTAGTTATTAAGGAGAAAAACAGAGGGGGAGAGACAGGAGGGAAAAAGGGAGAAATAGGTAGAGCCAAAGATTAAGAAGGCAATAATCCAGTCTATTGGAGGGAGAGTAATATGCTGCAGCTGAATACTTTGTTCATTCATTGAGTAAACACACATTGAGTCCCCATGGGCATGCATCAGTGACTACTTTAGTTTTTCGGATGCTTAGCACAATTCAAGAGACAGACATACATGGCTCTTGCCTTCGGGCACTTAAGGTCCAATGGAGGAGACAGTCAATGACCAGGAACAATAGAATAGTGTGAAAATGTTGGTTCTGGTTTCAAAATAGGGCTGTGACAAGTCAGAGAATTCAAAGAGGAGAGGTGTTGGCAATGTCCTCGTGGATGATAAAAGAAGGAGAAATCTTTGAGTTCTTTCCAGGATGTCCATTTCCTTATCCTTGCAAACATGAATATCTTACAAGGCAAAATGGGCATTAGGCAGATGAGCAGAGTTAGAGAGTTTATTCATGTGATCCAGTTGGGCCCAGTGAAATCTGAAGAGTCTTTATAATAGAAGAAAGCCAAGGTTAAAATCCGAGTTCTTAAGCAAAGAGGGATACATCTAAAGATGGAGAAGAAAGACAGGGAATTTGGATATCCCCGAGGAACTGGAGATTGCAAGGGAATTAACTGGGAAGAATGCAACCTGTTGGTGTCTTGGCTTTAGATAAGAAATCCATGCCAGTCTTTTGAGCTATAGATCTTTAAGATAGTTAAGTCTGTGCTGTTGTAAGATGGTCAGTGTAAGGTGATTTGTGATGGTGGGGTCAGAGTATGAGTACACTAGTACGTGCATCCAAAGGTATTTTAATATTTTTACATCTTATGGAGTGTGTGTGTGTGTGTGTGTGTGTGTGTGTGTGTACCTGAACACTGGGACGTCATCTGAGTAGTTGGGAATTGTGTTTTCCTTCTTCCACATGTTTCCCAGGGGTCAGAATCAGATTGTCAGCATTAGTGCCTAGCATCTTTACCTGTTGAACTGTATCACTGGTTCCAGTAGGACAATTATTGTAGAAAATCACTCTGGTAGCATGACAGTTTAAAAATTGGAGGGAACATGGTTACATGCAGATAGCATCATTAACAAGCTGTTCTTGTAGTCCTATGAGATGGGATGGGGCCTTAATCAGAGCATATGGTTATGAAATGTTGGAGCTGTATCAGAACCTGAAGTCAGACTGCTAGAAAAAGGATTGAAGAGAAACCAACCATATCTATGACCTGAGCCAGGATGCAGCTATGAAGAGAACAGCTATAGCTGGCTAAGTGTATGGGTTTTGACATAGGAACCAGAACCGTATGTTAGGGAAACACAAGAACACTACTTACTAAGAAGAGCTATTACAGTACCCTGAAGGAAATGCCACTTTGATTTTTATCTGAGAAGCTTTCAGGAAGACTCACCCAATGGATGTCTCTGTATGCTGAAATCCTCTTTGGTTTCATCTCAGCCTCTTCCAGCATCCTTGCCTCCATGGGAGCAGAAAATCTTGACAGCTTTATCTCCTTTTCCCTGAGTCAAAACTCAGGGAGGGTTATCATCTAGTTTTGGCTCTTGTTAGAGGACTTGTCTTATGGAGTGAAGGGTCTTACAAATCCCATACATTATACCCTGACTCTGGGGACGGAAACTCCATCATCATTGTTCACCAAAAATTTCAATGAACTTTTTGTGTGCCTTTTAGACATTGGGGTTATCAACGTTGCCCTTCATGTGCATATGTGAAACACATCATTTCTGAAAGACTGAGACTGAATGAGGGTCTCAGAAACATCCCCACTTGAACTCTGACCTCTTGGCCTGCTTCAGAAGCTTCTCGAAGCACTAGTGGCAGAAAGAAAGGCTATTTCTTTTCCTGTCTAGTGGAACTCCATTAAGGTCGTTACCTGCAATGTCTCTATGTTAAAATAAAACACAATGATCTGAGGTGGCCAGACATGGTGTTTGATATAAAAAAGAGTTTTCACTCTTGGAGCTGTCTGGCTTGAGACACTACAAAGCCTGCTTTGAGATGCAAAGCTGAACAAGGAGTCCCTCCTTTTCTGGATGGTATCTGTTCTTCTACCAAAAGGATGAATGGCATTGATTTAGTATATGTTATTCCAGAGAAATATGTTCTTCAGAGATTAATATGTGTAAAATCTTCAGAGCTTCATATATATATATATATATATATATATATATATATATATATATATAGAGAGAGAGAGAGAGAGAGAGCATTTTTTAATACATGTTTATAGGCTTATAGGCTGTAAGTTACATTAGCCTTCAGGTAGAGAATGGCATTATTGTAGAGAATTGTATTATTGTATCCCCAGTTTCTCATCTCAATAGAGCTCAATGGATAAATCAACTAATGAATGAAAGTTTGAATGAAATAAATGACTGTGTATTGAAGGCTTGACCCAAAACTTGAATTAAGGTCCAGTATTAAGAGTGACATCATAGGAAGTTAAATGTGGCTGCATACACTTGTAATCCCATTACTCCCATTGGTGGATTACAAATCCTAGGCTGACCTGGACTTTATAGGGAATACGTTATAGTGAGACCTATCATCCTGATGCCTCAAGTACAAGAGCATGAGACAACCATTTATAACTGTTCCCTGGATATGGTGAAGCTTCAAGATAAAAGGAGCTATGCCAATATTAATAACTATTTAAATACCAGATTTATAGATTCCAATGGTCAGAAATGCTAGTTTGCATCAGCTTCACCCTGAGTCCTCTCAGTTCCAAAGGGAAGTGCTTTCCTCAGATCTTGTATGTGGCAGAGTCAAGGAAGAATCACTAGTGGTTGCTTAACATAAACTGAGGCCCCCATATCCCAGCCAAAGTGCTTCCTCTCTCTTGGCAGAAAGACTGTTCATTTGGAAGTAGGCATAGTACACAGTCAGGTAGATAGGCTCAGTAGCATTAGGAGTTTGATGGGACCCTCTTAGAAAGCTCTGTGCAGCCTAGGAATAGACAGACAGACAGTCAGACAGTCAGACAGACAGACAGCCCTATTCCTGAAAATGAAAATCCCAGACCAGCTTTCTCCTAGCCTTCTCCATGCAAAAACAGGCTGCAGACAACACTGACTGACTCTAGGGTGATTCGCCTCCCAAATGCCTCTATTTAAATGCTAATTTCCACAGAACTGAGAGGTAATGCTTCTGGCTTGCTGGTCCCTATGTATTAATGTATCCAAAACACCCAATTCTTTCTTTCTCTCTCTCTCTCTCTCTCTCTCTCTCTCTCTCTCTCTCTCCCCTCTGTAAAGTAGGTATTTTCATTATGTATTTATTTATTTATTCAATTTATTTACATTCTAAATGTTGCCCACTTTCCAGAGTTCTTCACCCTATCACCCCCTTTGCCTCTGAGAGGGTGCTCTCCCAGAGGTGGGGAGATAGGGATGGGTGATGGTGAGGGAAAAAACACCCTCACCTATACTCTTAAAGGGGGAGAGAGGCAGGGAGGAATGCCGTGTGGAAGGGTAGGGAGAATTTATGTAGAAGTTCTTCCTGCTTGTCCTTCTTGACAGCACGGTGGTTGATCAAAGGGAAGTGAGATAGTTGGAGCTGCTTTATAGATTTTTGTGTCACCTAGAAGTGAGGTGCAAGTGACACTGAAGGATAAGAACATCTGCCCTCACCTCTGTACAGGGGTCAGCAGCTGCTTTGTGATGAATAACATGAACCAGGCCCTGGCTGGACTGTGTCTAAAACCCTTGAAGAGATTCAGAACGTAATGTGTGATTTAGAAAGACAAACAGACAGACCCTCCTAGATAGAATTTGGATCTGTGGCTATGAACTCTAAGACTCTGCACATTCCATAGTCAGATATCAACCACTTCAGGAATCTATTCACAAACAAGATAGATACAAGACAGAAAGAGGATGGGAAGGATTTATTTTAACTTGGAGACACTAGACTACTGTTATGAAAAGGTGATTTTTTTGAGCTCCCTCTCCCCCATATGTACCCACATGAATGTATGCTTGAGGCCTGATGTATGCTGTTTAGGGAAGTCATGTTTTCCCACCTGGCTCCCTCAGTTCGTCAGTCCTCAGCTCCTTATGTTTAATCTCCAGGGAAGCCACAGCATCTGCATTGGTGACACAAAATACTTTTCACTTCAAAGGGAGTAAGAGAGAATTATTCCTAAGCCAAATAGGGGAGATCATGGCCTGAGAACATGAATTGAGGGTACTCCAAATAACATTTTCCAACATGGAGATGATCTCATGAAGTTTTTATAGTTCTAAAAAACAAACAAACAAAAAGAACACCACAGATAAATATTTATTCAAAAGTGTGGAAACGCCGTGAAGGCAGGCTACAATAACATGCTGGAAATCTCTGCTATAGATGTCACTTATATAACATTCTTAGCTTTTGGATTGGTGGAAGCTAATGGTCATTTAAAATAATATATTCCAGAAGGTTTGACCTGACAACAAAACATTAGGTGAGACACAAATGGGCAATGAATTGCTCTAGAAGTGAAGAAAGAGAGCCCAAGACAATTGAGCTCTATATTTTAACATCCAAATTCTCCACAATCAAGAAGTTTTAATCAGTTTGTCAGTCTAACAAAGTATTTTGAATCATCTTGTAGAAAGGGTAGACTCTAATCTTTAGTAACTCTCTGGTGAAGGAATATTCTGGGCAGTGAAACATCAGAGAAGTATCTATCAGAAGTCAGGGGCTGTGTGCATGCTGCCATCTTTTGTTTCTTTCCTATTATCAAGAGACATTCACCAAGCATCTACACTTAACTCAGTCTCACAGTTTGGCCCTCAGAGCGCCTCTGTGCATTGTTTGAGGACACACAGAGCTTGCAGCACACTGAGAAATAGTGGTTTTCCATGGGTGGATATATAGCTAAAAGCTTATAAACCTTTCTTGGAAGAAATATGTGTCAGATGTAATCTGAGTCACTTTCCTAAAAGCAGCGGCCAGTTGTGTGGTGTG
Source organism: Rhynchomys soricoides (assembly GCA_019843965.1). Taxonomy (NCBI): domain Eukaryota; kingdom Metazoa; phylum Chordata; class Mammalia; order Rodentia; family Muridae; genus Rhynchomys; species Rhynchomys soricoides. Next base: position 5,368,040 of record JADRCH010000117.1, read on the forward strand.
AGTGATGAACAGAAGTGACCCAGGTGCAGAGAAAAGGGAAAAAAAAAATCTCCCAGAGAGGGGACTCATTCCAGCTTGGGGCTGTAGAATGGGAGCCTGTCCCACGAGAGGACAGTGAGTACAGCCTGGCAAGGTTGGTCCTGAGTGGGCAGCAGGAGTCAGCAAGGGCTGGATTGTGTGATCTTCTAGACTATGATACAGCATCTTTATTCCTCTAGACTGTAATACAGTATCCTTACTCTCTCTTGGTTTTCTCCAATGGAGGAACATTCAGGACTCCCCTTCTGCTGTAGCCCTGATGCTCAAAACATGCCTTGAATTCATGCAGATTTGCAGAGAGAATGGTACTCAATGTCAGAGTTCTAGGATATGCTTAAAACTTTTGCTAAGTTCTTTCCATATAATATCAGTTGAGATTTAACTTTTACATGGATGAATTTTGAAGACATTAGTCTAAACAGTGACCCTTTTGTTAATTTGAAATATTATTCACTTACATGATATATATATATATATATATATAGAGAGAGAGAGAGAGAGAGAGAGAGAGAGATACACACAAACACACACACACACACACACACACACACACACACACACAAACAGTATCAAATCTACATATATTAAACCATTCTTCGTACTGGCTGTGCTCCTGAGAGTTTCTTGTTCTCATCTCTAAAAGTGTCTTTAGCTTAATCAATGATCAAGAGAGCAGACCCCATCTTGGCTGTATTTCCTGAATGTGAGTACTCAGTTGAACATAAATTTGCTGAGTGCAGGCACCAAGTTACAAACCAGGGGGGTCAGCACGGCTGGGGCCACTTTCACTTCCCAACTATGGACCTCATGAGCACCTGTTTCCTCATCCATAAAATCAGACTAATACTGCCTGCCCCTCTTTCTCTTTCCCTCTCTCTCCCTCTCCCTTCCTCTCCCCCTCACCCCCCCCCTCACTAGGAATGAGATGAAGAGAGAGATCATAAGAGGTAAAAAACAGAATAGTTTTTAATACTCATTTGTTGAGACTGCACATGTCACCTCTGGGTCCCTTACTCAACCTTGGACTTCCAGGCTCTCTCAGCTTTCACTTAGGGTTTTCTGTTCCCAGAAGAACTTTCCCAAGGCTGTTTTTCCCCATCTGTAGTTTGCCTCGTCTAAGAACACATTGATGTGAAGGCCCTGGGCGCCCTCTGCTGGCAGAGGCCATGCAAGACTGTAGCCATCTCCTAGACAGCCAGGAACGGATTTGTTACCCAGAAAAGAGCGGCTGTTCGGTTGCTTCACTCCATCCTTGCCTGTGTGCCTCGCTCTTAGCTTTCTATACCACCTGAGTCCTTCTTCTCCTTCCTCATGAGCTTCATCGTGTTTCTTTATGGAATTCCGAGGGAAATGTTTATGGGAGAACGGGCACCTTAAGCCATGTTTTCTACCACTTGGGGTTGCCCATGTACGTCTTTCCATTGTCCATTGATATCAGATATCAGCAGACTGCCTTGGAGCACAGGGTTGGAGGAGGGAATGAGGGGTACTAATCGGTATGTGTTGCCTCCTCTGCTGTTTTCAAAACATGTACAGAAGTTGATGGATTTAGAGAAAACCTCCCACATTAAAGAAGTAAATATCCCTCCAAAGCCTGATTACCAAATGTGCTCAGACTGTAAATCACAGGAGAACCCTTGGCACCTTGTGAAGCCTCCTTCTCCCTATTGCTTAAGCAGAAGAATGAGCTTGTGCCCACCTCAGGGTGAAAACTGCTGAGTTCTCAATGAGAACAGAACCTCTGCATACAGTCAGGTTGTAAGATGCCACAAGCCCTTTTCTCTGCCAAGACCCTCATGGAATCTGGGAATCTCAAGCAACGAAACTTTTATGACTCTGAGGACTTCAGTCTGTCCATTCTGGAACATGACTTTCAGCCCTTATCTTACTGTGATAAGATGTATGGAATCTGTGATCTTACTACCTAGAACCTCACCCCTATAATGTTATGGCCTTGAATTGTTAAAGTTCTTTTAAATTAAAGTCTTTATCTCTACACTGGGGGATTTAACAGCACCTACTTCATACAATTGGGTAAAGTGCTTACCAGGGTGCCTAACATACAGTATGTGCTAAAGAAGGCCATTTCTACTCTACCTCTATAGCAAACTGGGAACTATTACTGACAAGTAAATTGAAGTTTAGGAGCTTTGTCCCTGATTACTCTGGTAGGATGTCATCTCATCTGGGGAGACCTGGAGCCCAGTGTTCAGAGCCATTAAAATTAGTTTCTCCTACCTAAAAATCAACTACTTGTGGGTCACATGATGAAGGGTTTCTAAACAACCAACCAGAATGCCTTACAAGGAGCTCACTGGTTGTACTGCGTAGCCGATGTTTCTCTCTCTTACCAGGTTGGGAAGTTCTGGGGGACAAGGGACAAAGTTGGTCATTCTGTCTATTGTACTCAACTCGGGGCTATGTGACCAGCCTAGGACATGCTTCCATTTTACTGCACATTTGAAGAACTATCTGTAGCCCCAGCAACCTCTTCATTGCTGTTACCTTGTATGTAGCATTTCCATTACTTGGAAAGCTGATTTCTTTATACCCTATGCTGTTTGTGACTCCCAGATTAGCAGATCATGTAGTACAGATGCACATCAGGTACACACAAAATGCTATGCTATATAGCAAGAGTAGCTAGGAAACTCACCACAGTGTACATGTATTCCCCGAAAAGAGGCCCAGACTCTGCTAAACCTGGCTCTAGGTTCTATTCTCATCAACCTCTCATTGTTGTTTAATCTGTTTTTTTACACACAACACTAACACAAGAGCTACGGTAAAAATTAAATATCAAGATATACGTAAAGTACTTTGCTAGTGCCAAGCAACCTAAGGATGCAGTGGATAATAGAGATGGAAATGAGAATGATGGAGAAAGGTGATGGTGTTGCTGAAGCTGGAGATAACATCACCTGCTCTGGACCCATCCCTAGAGAACATTTTCACTAAATGAAGGGATCGGTGACAGACTTCAAAAGTCTGCAGGGAATGGTGTGAGCATATGCAGTAAAGACAAGAAGGTGACCCAGTAGGCAGTTTCTCAGCTGCTTCTGAACTGCCTGGAGTCCAGGCTTTAAATGCCTTGATTTAACATCAGGTATTTTTGTATTTGTCTCTGATTTTCATTTCAACGGTGCCTGTGCCAGGTGGCAAAAGGAAAGTATAAACAACCTGCTCCTTTGTTATTTCCCTCCCTCTCCTCCTCCCTCTGCAGATTATAATTAGTGCTTCTAACTTTGAGGGTCTCTGAACATGAAGTGATCTCACAAATCAGGTTAAATAGGGAAATGCCCTTGATATGCTGCTTGCCAGCTGGCTGTCACATTTCCTGCTTACACTCTTCTAGTGTCAGCAAGCTTCTCATCTCCCGTGGCCGGCTGTTCCATTTTTAGGTCAGTCTATAGTCTAGAATAATGAGATCTGCGTTGCCATTACTGTCCACTTAAACCATATCTATCTACGATTCAATATTCCTGGGTCACCTAGGGTTTTGTCTTATGGAGGTAAGGCCATATCAAGTTAGGGTAGGGCAAAGAGCACTAGTCTGGGAGCAAAGAGACCTGAACTTGTGTCCTATCTACTGTTTGTTGTTAAGCAAGACTATTCCCTTTCTTAAGACCTCAGTCTTCCAGATTTGTCTGAGTTAAAGTATCTCCAGAATTTCTTCTACCTTAACACACACACACACACATTTCTCTGAGCTTTCTTTTCTTCAGCTTAGCTTTGTTTCCTGCTTCAAACACTGTTTGATGCTCCGTTCCCTCACATCCAGGTTTACTCCCTGTCATTGCTTATGCAAAGGGATGCTTAACAGCCAAATATATAGTTTATAGAGCCTCAGAGGATGTCTTAAACAATTGGCAGCTTGATCCCATTAAGTGTTTACAGCAGCCCTGAGATCTAGGTCTCATTTAAAGGAGAGGGAAACTCTGGTTGCCAGAGAAACAATAAATAGCTAGTGAGTGGGTGCTCCAGGCTTTGAGGTGAGGCCCCACCTGCCTGCTTTCTGTACCCTATGGTCATCGCTATGCTCTCAGAGCGATGATTCAGAAAGCTAGCATTACATCGAGGCAACCCAGCCTGTTCTGACAAGGCTCCTGCCTTCCTGCCCCACCATTGCCATGTTCCCTTCCTCTGCTCTGCAATCTCTTTGCTCTGCCCCACAGGGAGAACAACTTCATCAAGGACTTTCCCCAGTTGGCGGATGGGCTGTTGGTGATCCCGCTGCCAGTAGAAGAGCAATGCCGGGGGGTTCTCTCTGAGCCCCTCCCAGACCTTCAGCTTCTCACTGGTAAGATGCACCTTGCAGACCTCTGCAGACTTATTAACTCACAGCTACTCTTCTGAGGTACCAGAATTTTCTGTCTCCACCCAGGGTGTGTTTCTTATCTTCCTTATTGTTTTCCAGCTATTCTGCTCCCTCTTTCTTAGGGGGTGGGTTGACTCTCTATGATTTGAGGACCTGAACTCTACTTTGGTGATATAATAGTTGAGTGGTATACATTAGCCAGGATGGCCATCCTTGAGGATGATTGAATCCTGATAACTAGAGGATTGTCCCACAGGAAATTACCCTGCAATGTGATAGACACCTCCATCACTCTTAAACTCTGAGTGACAAAGAGCAAAAGATCGAACTAACTCCCATGAGTCTTTTCAGTAAAATGGGAGTGACAGAGAAGACCCCACATGGATGGAAGGTGTTCTTGGGAGGCAAGATCTTTTCTGTTTTTCAGCCAACACGATGCTGCAAGAGTGCTGCTATTCTGCTTTCAGATGATTAAGGGACCGTATACTCTTCCAAAGCTGCATAGCTACAGCATAAATTATCATCAAGGATTAAGCCTAATTTGTCTGGACCCCAAAGTGAATGCCTTATGTATTATCTTATACCACCTCCCAGACTTGTCGAACTTCAAAGGAGATTCAGATCAAGTGAACCCACAGATGAAAAACCTTCTGTAAAGTGTGTTAAAGACTTCTACGCTCTCCTTAATTTTCTGCTTCCTATGATCATAGAAATTCTAAGTGACATAGAGTATTCTATTCTAGTTGAATTCTCTCCACTGATTGGGCATCAGGTCTAGTCTATTATATCCTTCTTGAGATACATGACTCTTTGGAAAACTCCCTTAAGGGAGGCTCACCATCTGTAAGAACTGTCATTTCTTTACATGGTCCATAGGAAAGTTCTAGAAAGACCCTGACCCATTATTGATTGTTGTGCATTCTTGGGCAGTTTTCATCTTTGCAACATGAATATAACAGTGTTTTTTTTTTTCCAAAAATATGGTAAGGAATAAAGATTATGTATATAAGATATTTAGTTTACCATGGTTTTCTTGTAATTGTACAGATTGTTATAACTATATGTATTGGCTCAGGGACATTTGAAAGTTTCCTAATAAAGCAATTGCTACATTTGCTGTAATTCAAGGGAATTTTTTTTTTCATTACCAAAGGCAGTAGTAGTGACTCAGTAGCTAAAGCACTGGCTATACTTGCAGACGGCCTGGGTCTGTTTCCTAGCACCTACATGATGGTTCACAACCATCTCTAACTCCAGTTTCAGGGCATCCAACATCTTCTTGCAGCATCTATCAGCACTATACACATTGTTCACAGACATACATGCATACAAAACACCCACACACTTAAAGTAAGCATACATCTTTAAAAATATAATTACAAAGACAAAGTTATCTTCTCTCCCAGAGCTTCATCTCGTCTCCTTTCCCCAAGTGGAGAACTGCACCAAGAGTGTGAGAGTGGGTAGAGAGAGAACCAGGGATGATTTCATGATCAAGAATACAGAGAAAGCATTCCAGTTAGGAAATTTAAAAATACAACTGAAATCCATTCTGGACTCTGTAGGAGAACTGCCAACAATAGAGCCCCTGGCCTTGATGTCAAGAACCCAACCTTCTACTAGATGAGTTTATATTCCAGATGTGAAATGAGGGATAGTGTAATGGTTACTTACAAGGGAGACCCAGGATAGAATGAGAAGCAGTGAAGATAGTTTCATAAATTTTTTGATGAGCATAAGGTACCTCCATGCTTTTGAGCACCAGAAGAAAAGGGTTCTTTAAACAGCCCACATCAGAATGTTCAGCTTTCTTGTGTCAGAGGGAAGACCCCTTGTTGATTACTTTATTCTCTGCATACCACAGCTGTGAACATAGCCATGTAATAGCAGATGAGACAGGGAAAAGAAGCTGCCTGGAGCCCGGTGTCAGGGACTCCTTGAGTAGAGCAATTTCTCTGCCCTAGGTCAGAAGCATAGTCTTCTCTTTCCTCCTTCCATCCAATCTCTCTTTCTTCCCTAGCATCACATCAGGAACGTAGGCAAGACAGAGGAGATAAACAGGACGTGTTTATAACTAAACATTCTCACTTTGGTGGACATATCTTAGGGGATCATGAATATTTTACTTGAAAATGAAAGCATCTAAAATTATATTATTCCTGAAAAGGCTAAAGAAGGAGGGGAAAAAAAACCAGTTGACAATAATGGACAATTTTAATACTACAGAAATGTCCAGGAAGAAATCATTTGTTCCAATGAGATTCTCATTTTAATCTCTGTAGCAAATATCTCTTTAAGTGCCTCCTCACCAGGGGACAAGAGAAAAGGATACAGAATGTGTCTGCTATTTGCAGAGGCACAGGAAAGCACAAATACATAACAACACTAATAACTGATAACATAACTAGCATTTCTTTTTAAATGAATTTTTCTCATGATCATGAATAAGAGAGAATGCACAGCTTTGGGTGGAGATTTTAGAAAACACAGATAGATACAAATAAGAAGGCAGTATTTTTTTTTTCTTTGTACCTGGATCTGTCACCCAGTATTAACTGCTTGTCAGCATGTTTGTTGTATTTCTTCTTTGTTTACATTGCATCACTACAATACCTGTGATTTCTATATGCATTTTATAGAACATGCATTCTTAATGATCCCTCTATATAAGGAAGGCTCCATGAATAGCAGCATCTTCATCGAGCCTTATAATGTATTTTAATTATTACAATATGGTGAAGATTAAAAAGCTTAGTTTGTTTAGCCAGTATTTCTCATTTATTTGAATTGGAAAAATTTATGTAGGTGTACAGGTTTGCCACATAGTACTTATAAACACCCATATTAACAACCAGTGGTCTGCAGCAGGGGCAGCAAGCACTAAGGGATGGGTATATGGTACATATAGGGATTTTTCAAGAAGTCTTTGTTGTAACTGTTCGGCTCTGCTCTTCAGTCTAAAAATCAGCTACAGTACAGTAAAACAAATGGTCTGAAAAAAAGAAAATATGCCCCTGTATCTTAGAGGTCTACAGGTCTACAGGCACAGAATTTCTCTTTTCTGAAAGAGCTTCCACTTCTGTTACCATATTCAAGTCTCACATTATGCCCCTGAGATAAGACCCCTGAGATAAGATAACAACATAAAATGGGAAATCTGAGACAATGAGAAGTCTAGTGTTCATGAGAAGTTGCAAATGGCCTTGGGTAGGTGGGATACAAATTTGGCAATTTGCATGTAAGGTAGAGGGGCATTAAAAGCCCAAGAGAAACACAAAGATATGGTTAAAAAGCATGATAGTCCAGAGCTGGTTAAGTGGTCAGTTCTAATAAAAGCAATAGTCAGGACCAAGCTTCTCACTTAATAGAGGTGGCCAGTAAAGCAGAACCCAACATCACAGAGTGTGCATTGTTCTAAGTATTCTTCGTTCTGTGCTCATGTGACCATCTTATTTCTCCCTCCAGGAGACATCAGGTATGACGAGGCCATGGGTTACCCCATGGTACAGCAGTGGCGTGTCCGGAGTAACCTCTATCGTGTGAAGCTGAGTACCATCACCCTCTCAGCAGGTGAGGACTATTACCCAGATGACAACCAAAGGACTTACCATCACACAATACATGACCTCAAGGGATAAGAATGTCCCGAGCCCTGGCTGACACTAAATCATGAAAAAGCACCTAGGTAAAACAGCATAAGGTCATGCAGTGACCTTAGCATACTGCAGTAGGAACAATACAACAGTGACACATAAGGAGCTTCCTAGAAGAAGAGACGTCTGAGCAGGGTGAAGAAGTATGACCACAGGAAGGATCGAAACGGTAACCTAAGCAATATTTGTGTTCCAGAAGTGTGTCTGGCTTGTGATTGCACCTTCTTCTCTCCTCCATTCTCTCTTTGTCTCTTTCTTTGGCCATCATGGCAATAACATGTAGCTACAATCTTTACCACCATATGCGCCTGCATCCATCATTCTTTATCCACATGAGCCCTGAGCTTCAGCAGGGAGGACAATTTGTAGTTTTTGAGATGGGATTCGTTTGTTCATGACTTTGCACTTGCTGTACCTTTTGCCTCCTTCTCCCTGCCTGGGCTGTACAGCTGTACACACTAAACTCTTTGGTGTCTCCTCCACTCTCCATTCTAAAAAAAAAAAATGCAAGAAATCCCAGGTGTTGGAATACCTAACAAAGTATCTGATTTGTATCAGAATCATGTCTGTCTACAGAAGAACTGGAGCCAGGGCGTGGGATCGGTTTATCCAAGTGTCTCCAGAAACTAACAGAGTATCATTGTTGGTGTCCACGGTTGATCAAAGAATACGATAAATGAGAACTGGAGAATATTGTATTAAATAATGGTACCTAGGAAGAAGACACCTAGCTGGGGTTTTCTACTCTGGTTCTGACAACACTGTCACTGGCTTATTGTCAGTGTGTCCCTTAATTATTTCTTGAGTTCTTTCCTTACTTTTTTTTTTTTCAGTTCTACTTTAGTCATCAGAAAAATGTGACTCTTTCATCCTGGGGCTGGGAGGACTTTACCCTCTGGGAAGTACAAACCATGATTGTTGCTGACATCTGTCAAGCACGCTATAATGTTTCATGTCTTGTGGCTTGCAGCGGTCCCACAAGCAAAGTAATAATCTAACCTATCTGTCATCAGATAAAGAAACTGGAGGTCAAAGAGGTTAAGCAACCAGCCCAAGGTCACACAGCCAGTCAGTGCCAGAAGAGAAAACAGAGCAGACATTTTGATTGTATTTTTGTCTGCCTAGTTAAAAAGCCACAGGGCATCTCTAAAGCATTGTCATTTTTAACAGAAACCATCTCATTACTAATCCCACTGTATTAATTACCCAGTTGCATGAGTTAACAGGTTGATGGAGAGAGGCTGTTCTAATCAAGCATCCTTTCTTTGCGTCCTATTTCTGTTTCCCTTCCACCCCCTCACCCTGTACCTGTGAACATAACTGTGATGTTCCTGTTAGAAGTACAAAGGTGTACCTGCTTTAATTAATCAGTAATGATGTTCCTGGAAGCTCCTTGTAAATCAAATGTTGGCAAATTGGAGCTCATTTTCAATGTTGGAGAGGTGCTTGCACTTTGATGTGGCATTGGGGGTTTTTATAATAACTATGGCTGGTATTTGTTGTGCTCCAGGAGCTGGTAGTGTGCCTGACTGGGGTGGGCACAGGAAAAATGCAATTGTGATTTTGGAGACAGATAAGGAGAACTTCTATCTATAAAACTGGTTTTATAGATACCATCTATAATCATTCAGAGTGTGGGACTGGGGGAGAGAAAAAGGGGGTGGGTGTTCCACACAGGAATAGGCTTCTGAGAAAGCGGTGTCTTCATAGTATTTTTAAGCATGAGTGTGTCTTAGGAAGGGGTAAATTCATGTATGGGGACAGTGTAGTCTTGGGGTACAGCCAGTATGTAAAAGAAGAGACGATGATAGGAAACCCAGGCTTCATTGAGTACAAATAAGGAAATAGGAGATGACCCAGGCATTCCTGGAGGCCCAGATAGAGTCATGGGACATTATCTAGTGGCAGGGAGGAGGACAAGAGCTTTTAAGAATTTGGTGCATAGGCAGTTTTAAAGGAAGAGGAAACAATGCCAAGAAGAATGCAGGGTGATAACAGCCAGGGACAGTATTTGTCTGGGCTTCACTTGTAGTGTCAACTCAAGTCTAACTGCAGGGTGCTGCCGACTCTTCCAGTTTATGGAAAATCTGGAGAGAGAATTCATAACAGTTGTCTGGATTCTAGACAATTTAACCTTTAAGGTAGATGTCGGAACTGATCTACTGAGAGCCCTTCCCAGCATTTGCTGTTCTCTAAACGTTCAGAGTTTGAAAATCAAGGCAGTGTGTTCTAGGCTGTCATTACTCCTTTTGAAGCTTTCCAAGGTGTTTCCCATACCAAAGCTGTGTTGGTTGCTGTGGAGAGAATTGGGTAGTAGCTAAATGATGAGGGAACTAGTCTCCCATGCTGAAAGTCCCTGGAAGAACAAGAAGAGTGGATGAGGAACATCAGCTCCTCGGTCATGGCTCTGCCAGCCATATCTTAGGTCCAGCACACTGAGCGTGCACTGAGGCAGTGCAGCAAGCAGCCAGAAAACTCTATGGCAATCTCAGTAGAGAAAAGAGTCCACTGTCTCAGGAAACAAGGGCAAAGGTGGAAAGGAAGATGAGCTAGCAAGAAGCTAGAGCAGGTATGGAGTCTGTACTGAGCTGGGACAAGTACAGCAAAGGGACTCCAGGAAATTTGCTTGGATTAAAAAAAAAAAAAGTGTTTGAATCCAGCTCTGTTAGCCGGAGGGTCAAAATGTGTTACTTGTAGTTTTTATGCTTTGGCTTCTCATTAGGTTAATTGAGGGTATGGTAGTCAACATTGCAGTGTTTGGACTAAGAGAATAAAAGCGTTTAATGGTCTACATGGTATACGTTAGCTGTTCAATCGTAGGCCTCATTTCTAACTTTCTGGTAGTGTCCTTAAGTGAGCATCATGGAGGTTGGCAAATCTTCCTCTTCTGAAGGGTTCTACTATGTCACCTTATCTGGCAGTGAAGGTAAGCCTTTGCTATAAGCATGTAAGGCTAGAGATGACAGCTTGCTGCCACTGTGATAAGACTGAAGGGCATGTATCCTAGCTGGGAAGAGCCCTTACTGGGATACAATTTTTTGGCCATCAAGTTCTTACGTCTAAGCACTTACATGTACGCCTCTCCCTCCAGGCTTCACCAATGTCCTAAAGATCCTGACCAAAGAGAGCAGTCGAGACGAGCTACTGTCCTTCACCCAGCACTATGGCTCCCACTACATTGCAGAGGCTCTGTATGGTTCTGAGCTCACCTGCATCATCCATTTCCCCAGCAAGAAGGTCCAGCAGCAGCTATGGCTCCAGTATCAGAAAGGTAAGCCACGGGGTGGGGCTTGTTGGAGGTGATGGCCAGATGTGGTACAGAGGAAAGGCAGCTGATGAAACACCAGAGACCATTTCTCCTATCTGTGAGCTGGGTAGGCTTTGGCAATTTTCTGGCTTTCTCTGAGCTTGACTTCATGATGGTCAAGGTATGGGAACATGCTGCCTCAGGATTCTTTCATTCAAGTATTTGAACTCTTTTCTTATACTGTAGGCTCATTCCATTTTGTTTTGTTTGTAAACATCATGCTTTCCCCTGGAAACAGTAACCAGAGATAAAGGCAGAGGATAGGGAATGGTGTCTCCATGATGCCTTCTCTTTGGGTTTCTTGGAAGAAGCCAGGAAGAACTGTCACTCCTGCTCCTCAAGACCCAGGAGTCAGTAGTATCAAGTGTCCCCCACAGAGGGACTGTTATTCTCATGGAGATTCACTGCATCTTCAATTTCACTGCTTCTCAGTTGTCAACAGATTTTAATTTCCTTCAGCCTGAGGTGGTCTAGGGCAGAAGACTAGTCTCTGATACTGACATTGGGGAAGTCATTCCCTTGTGTCCTCAATGTTCCCTTCCTGTGAAATATGTACTTCAATAACTATTCCTATGTCCCTACCACATGTAAAGGGGGAGGTGATGTACAGACTAGCTTTTTACAACGTTGGAAATATCACATATATGTAAGCTTGTATTTTACTCTCTCTCTCTCTCTCTCTCTCTCTCTCTCTCTCTGTGTGTGTGGTATGTTTCTTTACATGAGTATAAATGTATGTCTGTGTATATATATATAGGTGTATTCATGTGTGAAGGCCCAAGGCTGACATGAGGAGTTCTCCTTGATCATTTCTACCTTGCCCATCAAGGCAGCATCTCTCATTTGAACCCAAGTTCACGTATCCAGCTAATATAATTAGCCAACTTACTAGGGCAACTCCTGTTTTCCACCCTCCAAAGGCTGGATTATAAGCAGCCTGTTCTGCCTGCCTAGCATTTATATGAGTGCTAGGGATCCAAACCCAGGTCCCCATGCTGGCTAATTGTACAACAAGCGCTTTAACCATTGAGATATCTCCTAGCAGCACACATTGATAGGTCAATGTACTTGCGAAATGGAGTCTCACAGTTGAGAAACCGAGTCTCAGACATGCTAAGTGCCCATAGAGACACAGCTGATGAATAGCAGGGCCGGTGTTGGAACTCACAGTTAGAACTGTCTACTTACAAAAACCATTTTCTTTCTTCCTTTCATCTCATTTCCTTTCCTTTTTCTAGCTATATTACACCGCTTTCTGTTATAGTTAATATTATTGATTTCAATTAATTGGGAAAGAAAGGCTCTTGATTACAAGGAAATAAAAATTCAATAGAAGCAGGAAGTCTGTGCTAAATCATGCCGCTCCACATATCAAGGTAAAGTAAAGCTGCTTCCTGCCATCTTTCAGTGCTTGTCAGCTGCTGACTATGCCTATGAAATAGAACCCCTGAACCTACGTTGGCCATATCTGTAGACTTTCTTTCTACCTTTGGGGGCTCTGCATCCTTAGCTGTGTTTGCACTCCTGCCTGCTTCCTGCATGCAACTGTGTGGGGCATGGTTAGTTTATAGGCTCAGAGGACATAATTGAGTTGTCAGAGAATAGCTCGGTTTTATGGCTATGACAATGACAGTCTTTAAGGAAGTGCATTAAATCAATAGAAGTCTCATTGTACCACCCTATAAATAACACAACACATCATTAAGCAGGGCAATAAGCTTCAGGACTTTGAAGTAACACAATTAGGTTATGTTTATAAAAAACCCTCTCTTGCTGTGGCCACCGAGCTAATTTGCTTCATACCCTATTCGGGGCCTGGGATACTACTGTGATGCTAAATGTCATCCCATTTCCATCCTTGGTTGCTTACAGGGCCTAGGCTTCCTTGTTGAAAAGCATCCCATTCTTTGTAATAAAAATGGAATCTGTTACAAGAACTATGGGAGAAGATGAAAAGCTAAACGAGCATCTGAGGTCTCCCACCCTCCTTCAAGGACTGGGTGACTTTGATGTTGGAGCTCTCTGTCTTGGGGTTTCCAGTCTGCATATATTTTTTACTCCATTCATGGTTTATATTTGCTCCAAGAAGAGCAATCTCCAAGAAGAATATCCAGATATTCTGAAGCCAAGATAACCTGTTTCAGTGTTTCTTTCTTTCTCTTTCTCCCTCCTACTGCCATCAGAATTTTTTGATAATGGGGAATAATACAAAAGACTGGGGAACTTATAAAACAAGCACAACAAACAGATATTGGGAACACTTTGGATGCAGAGACAATTGATAGCACTTCTGTTCTAAGCCATCAGTCATGTAAAATCAACATCTGCTAAACCCTAGGACCCGGATCAGTTAAATTTGGGCTTTGTGACTGTTAGCTGGGAGCAGAGCTTGTGCATGGAGGTGCTTGAGCAGCAACGAAGAGGGACACATCTAGATTTCATATATACCCAATGACCCAGTAGCTTTGAAGATTTCAGATGCCTCATGCTAATTCCCTTTCACAACTTTTGGGTGGAATGAGATGAAACACCGCAGGTAAAATTTCCAAAACTTTGTAGGAACATGAAAAACAATAGCTTGAAATAGGATGAAAATTATAGACATCAGCTGAAGAATCTAGACCTGGCCCTTCCTAATTCGTGGCCTCTATCTTTGTTTCTCCTTGTGAACTACATGTGTCATTGGAAGAGGGGGGCATTTGCAAATGTCTTTCAATTCAGCAGAAATACATAGCTTTTCCTAGACTGGAAGGACCATGCCAGGAAAAAGGATCAACTAGGTCCTGAAAAATAACAATGAACATTTTCATAGCTCTCTACAATTACTAGGTGACTGTACTCTTATGCTACCATCTACCCAGGGAACCAAAGAAGAAAAGAGTATGTACACCTCCCTTTGCAGAAGGAAAAAGAGAAAATAGGATCTCTGTACCACATATTCCTCAATGAGAGCACTGGGGACTGAATCCCAAACTGGGCCTAAAGCTTCCTTCCCTGGAGTCAGCATCTCCAGACATGAAAAAGAAATGTCACAGCCCTTTCCAGGCTTATAGTCCTCATTTGAGGAGTGGCTACTTGGAAAAACAGCTCAGCTAATAGTTAATAGTGTCTTCTGTAGGAAGAATAAGGGGCCTGAGAATTTTCCTCTCTGTAATAGGGAAAAAGTAAAAGCCAGGATAATAACCCCTAGGTATGCCAAAGATGAATGAAAGTATCCAGGGAGATAGATAAAGGGACTTGAGCTTTCACCACTCTGGAAGAGCCTAAGGACCAGGCAGGACAGTAAAATGGTACCTGAACTGACCCTAATCCAGGAAAAGGTGGGCCCTAAATGCAATTAAGTATCTAAAACCATCTCTGGAAACTAGGAATCCTAGGCAATATTAGCATGTAAACCTCTCAGCCAATCCGGTTCCTAGAACCATCACCTATGTACCCATGCCATTCTCCAAGATCAGTTGATATTCTGAGTGTCTTGTGCTAGTATTATATTTGCAAAACATGTTGCAGTATCCCCCACGCCCAGCTGGGACCTTATTTCATCGCCTGCCTTGCTAGCTGCAGGTTCTCCTTATCTGTGACCTTGATATTGAGTCCTCAGTTATGATTGTTTATAAAGTCATTCATGAATAACATCTTTCATTTGTGAATAAAACAAAGTTTCATAATTGGCAGAGTCATCCTTAAAATCATAGGCATAGACAGAGGACCAGCGTTGGCTTGGAGAGGGATTCTGAAAGAAGGGATGTCTGGGAGCGGCAAAAACAAACAATTTGAAGTCAAATCTTGGGTCCAAGCTGGTGACCTATGTTCTACTGGAGACAGCGTTCTAGCCTGCTTTCTGCTTTTTTCTCTATTCTGCTTTCTTTCTCTGGAAATCTCCAGACCTACCTATCTCTCTCTCTCTCTCTCTCTCTCTCTCTCTCTCTCTCTCTCTCTCTCCAGCTTTCTCTTGCTATTCTCTGCTCAAGACAGTTCTCCAAGCATTCTCTCTTGCTAACCTAAAAATTCCTCTGGATAACTCATCACAAGTCCAGTCATTTACTCCAGGTTTCCTTTTGATTGTCCAATGAAACCAGAGACAACTAGCACACATTTTCTTTTAACACTGCAAAAGAATTCAGAGATCTGCTTGCCTATGTGAAAAACACAGGATAAGCTAGCCCGGTGGGGCCTATCCTGAAATTACCTTTTCTTCCACACCAGGGCCTAACCTTGCTCTGTCCCAGGCTGACTCTGAACTCTGGAATTTGTCTGCCTTTGTAAGCATAAACAAAAAACCTTAGCTGGGTGGGATCTCTTGCAATCACCACTCCCTAAATCTTTTTATTTCGTTCTTTAGTATTTTCCTGACAAGTTGGCTCATATTGAAGCTGCTTTTGTTCCTTTAGATTCATGAAGCCCTTCATATATTGCATTCATGTTTATAGAGTCCTTTTTCACACATTTAAGGGCTGTCCTGAAGGCCCCAGTGGTTACCATTTTGTTGACATTAGCTAGACCTTAGCCTCCTCGACTCACATTATCTCTGATTACCATGGAGTCATTAATATTATCAGGGAGGACATTTATTGAAGGAGGAATGTAAAATATATGCATTATTATACAAACAAACTTTATGCTCATAACAGCCAGCAACACCTATATAGGCCCAGGCCTGCTTGCCCTGTCCCAGGGGCAGGAACCAAGTCATTCTGTCCCTACCAAGGCCATGCCAGACCCAGCAGGCATAGTTTGGGCCAGTTGTATGATCATAGGCAAATGGGTCCACTCTGTGAGACAATTTCCATATTTGCAAAGTAGGGTGGTTGTATAGTCTACGGAAGATAATAAATCAGTGGATAGATGTATGTAGTACTGAGCTGGAACTAACCATTATCTTCATCCAACTGTCTCCTCTACCATTTTAGATCACAGTGATCCCAAGTATGTATTCAGAGGTCACTGAGATATAATTGAAATTTTACTACCATCACTTATGAATTGATACACGGTCAGGAATGGTTCAGATTGGTCTAGGGTAGGGTGTAGCCCAGTGAGTTCAACTACGATACTCAAACCAGAGGAGGGGGTTGTAGAGGCAGACCTGAGAGGAATCAGCCAGGGTTAATGAAACTTTTTCCTATGTACTAGTCTGTGATGGATACATAAATTACCAGTACTCACAGGTTAGTTTATAGTTGTTTTTTATTTTATGCAGGAAGTGACTTTATAAATGGATGACTATGAATATGTGAAATGATTGTTTAACCTCTGTGCATGAACAGAGAGGATAAAAATGAGGAGGAAAACTAGGAGGAGGGACAAAGGGAAACTCAAATCCAGAGAAGCAGACAGAGTCTAGAAGCAAGGCAGCTTAAATCTTCCAAGCATTGAGCCACCCAAGCCTTTGTGCCCTGTGAAAGAGCATTCTGTTCGGCATACCCTGTTCTTGAATTTTCTTGAATCTGTGGTATAGGGAGATGTTCCCACAGACAAACATCCTTTTAAGAGGTGTGTTATCTTTATTTTACTTTTCCAGGATAATTCTAGGACTTGAATTTCCATCTGAATTACCACACACTTTTGAAGGTCAATTGGAACATTCCCGGGCTACTTTCTGGCTGTTTGAAAGGCAGATCAGGGCTAGAAGAGAATACCTAGACTTAGGCAACTGTCACTTCCTCTTGTGCTGACAGGTGTGGCCGAGGGCTGTTGTGAGCTAGAGAACTCTCCAGAGCTCTCTATTTCCTGAGGGAACTTGCTTCAAAGAAGGCAAAGAGACATGAAAGGGCTTGTTCTTGGGATCTGAGACCACTAGGGTACCAGATGACTTCCCCAGTGATTTCATAACCTGGGCCCCCCTTTTTTCTTCTTCTTCTCATCTTGCCTGACCTTTCAGTAGCATTTGACAGTCTACTGCCTCTAGCTTGATGCATTTCTGTGCTTGCTTGTATGAAACAAGATCTCCCTGTGCTCTCTCCTCCTTCCCTGCGTGTAACCTTTGCAGGCTCATCATTCTCTCCCTAACCAGTAACATTACACAGGAGACACGCCTTTCTGTTCCTGGACTATCTCTTTGTCAATCTACTATATTCTTTATTGTTGTCCTCACACAATGGCCTCGCCATACACATCACTTACACTATACCTCCTGGTCCAAGCCTTCCTCCAAGGTTTGCTGTCCTGCTTGTCCTCTGGTAGCATGAATTCAACCCCCACAGAATCCAGGGCTTTTCTAGAATTCTAGTAAAAAGTGCCATAACCTGTTTAGAGGCAGATCCAGAGTCTGGGAAACCTCAGCACCTCCTTTTCTCTGACTCCTCCATCCCATTTGCAAACCATCTCAAATCTCATCAACTTGCATTTCCTCATCGTTCCTGGATGCTCTCACCATTTCCACCTTACTGTTGCCTTCTGACCCTAGCAGATCATCACAGCTTGTTTCAGGTTCAGTGTTGTCTCCTACCTAAAGCTACTCTTGCCCCATATTAGCCAACACCACACAACAGTAAAAACAATGGATGTGATGTTCGGGTTCTCCAGAGAAACAGTGCCAGAATAATAAAGGCACATGTGCACACATACACACATGCACATGAGAAAGAGATACAGTCATAGATTCATTTTGATGAACTAGTTTACATAGTTATAGAGACCAAGGAATTAGCAGGCTAGAGACCCAGATGAAATGATAAATTACTTCTAGGCTACTGGTATTAAGGAGTTTGTAGTTATAGTCTGGAATCTTGAAGCTTAAAGCTTAAGAAGAATCAATATTGACATGAGAGTCTGAAAGCACAAAAGATCATCAACAAGCTTAGAGCAGCCCACTAAGAGTCATTCTTCCAGCTCAGTTGTCAGCCTAACTGTTCTGTTGAGGCCTTCAATGGCTTAGATGAGGCCAACTCACATTAGGGAGGCCACTCTGCTTCACACAGTCCAACAGTTTAAATATTAACCTCATTCAAAGTCATTTGTTCCCACATCCCCAGGATGTTTGACCAGACATCTATGCTCCCGTGGCTCCATCAATTTGCTACATAAACTTAACCATCACAGATCAAACCAGGGGTCTTATTATGTTGTCCATTGGTTTCAAACTCCTGAGGGTCTTATCATTGGACTGATGATAGCATTCAAACTCATTTCCACAGCCTCAAGATCCTATAGGTGCCATCTGTCCCCATCCAAGCTCTTCAGTGCCATATGCTCCATGTTCTCTATTGTTCAGTTTTATTACCCTCCTTCAGATGCTAGGGAAGTCTGCAGCCCTTTTGACACTTAGTCTTCTTCTCAATATTGACCTTCATAGGCTAGCTCACTTTAGATCAATGAACTAAAATGTTATTTTTACAGGAGACCTTTCAAAAAGTATCAGGCTAAGGTGAGCATCTTCCTTGTACTCACTGAAGGATTAGTACAAATACCTAATCTCAGTATGGAACTTTACATTCATAGTTTGTATCTATCTCTATGACCCCACTGGAAGCTCTGTGAAGGTAGAGATCATTTTGTTTGGTAAATATTTGTGGCATCATGATTAAACATTGATTGGTGATGAGTATTTAAGGATGAATGATTATATAAGCCTGGGGAGTCATATATGTCTTAGTATCTAAGTCTATGTGTTCTCTATATTTGTATTTTATTGGGAAAGAAAGTATACACAGCCTTCTTGTGGTTTCAATGAGTCCCTGCTTCTGGAAGAATGAAGACTTCTGCTGTTCAGAAGCACTTTGTGGAAGATTTGAGAATATTAATTTTTTGCACTCAGATAAACACGCCTCCTTTATTGCCAAACTGCATGAATTCAGGGCCTCCTTCATTTCTTCAACTGTAGCATGGGGTCAAATGCTCAGCCTGCACACATTCATCTTTATTTTGGACCAACATAGGATGGAGAGCTGGCCAAACATGCCTTTCCTTTACCTTGTATCCTGGCTTCTGTGCAGATGACTGTAGGGTCAGTCCAGCAATGAAGTGTTGTTACTTCTTATAGCAAACTGGGCAAGATGGAGGAGGTTAAATTTAAGCTGGACACCTACTTCGTAGCACACCAGAGGAGAGAGTCCACTTATGTCTTCTCAGAACCATGCAAAAAGGCAATACAGGATGTGGTTCATTAAACACAAATAGGCCCATGAGATTGCTGTTTCCACAAGATAAAATTACCAAAAAAAAGCATTTGTTCCCCATTTTAGATTGAGTCCATCTGGAACGGAACACCCTAGTCTTTTTTCTTATGGGTGTATACCAAGAATAATAACCTTTTTCATGCACTCAGTACAGTGCAACTTACAAGGCACTTTCACATACATTACTTCATCCAATTTACTCTTTGCCCCACATCTATAAGGTAGGCATTGGTATCTGTATTTTATGCTTGAGGAAACTAAGGCTCAGGAGGGTGAGGTGACTTGTCAATGGTTTGCCACAGGGAGCTTGGCGGAGCGAAGATTTGAATCCAGGCAGCTTTAATCACAAAAAAATCAGTGTTCATCCAACTGTACCACAGCAGCCTCAGAGAGCTCTTTAGTTGTTGGTGTGAGACCCAAGGGAACCGTTTGTTCACTTGTTCCATTTCTCTTATGGAAGCTGAAAGAAGGAAAGAAAGCTTAGACTTGGGGTTTAGTGCTCAGTTTCGGCAGCATTATAAGGTAAAGTGATAAAAACCTTAAAAGGACAGAGTGGGAAGAGACTTTAGAAATCATCTAGCCAGGTCTACATTTTCTTTGGGGATCATTACAATCAGATTGTAATGAATGCTTAGAGAACTATATTGAAAGAGATTTGGGGCTAAAACCCATCTCAGTAGTAAAGAATCCAGAGATTGCTTCGCAATGTCTGCCAGGGACTGAGACTAGGAAATAATGCCACATGTGTGATTTCCTTTCTTGTGTTTCTTAGCCCTTCCCATTCTTCTTATGAGAAAGTCAAGTTGATGACAATTTATGCAGCATTAGTGCTCATAGCCACAAAGGGAAAAACAGTGTGCTAGGTATTTTTTGTCTTAACTATTGTAAAAATGTAAATAAATTTAGACTCCTGGTTGCTAAAACCTCATATATATTCATAAACAAACAGCAATAATGTTTTGGCAGACTGTTTATTTTCTCACATAATATAGTGTATATGAGTGTATGCGAGTGTGCATGTATGTTCATATCCATGCCTGCACATGTGCATAAATGCAAAAGTAGACTACACCTTACTTGAAAAACTCTGAGGACTTATGGGATTCACTTAAGGGAACAGCACTTGATAGAAAGAGTAAGATATTGATGCTATCATAAGCTAGTTATCTTGATTCTATAAAAACTGGAACCAAACCACATTGATTCTGTCATAGGCTCAGTCCCTGGCATGGTATGCAGGGCCTAAAGGGATAGGATTGTTAGACAGGACATCTCTCTGTCATCTGTATTTTACCAAGAATATGAAGTTTCCTTGAACAGAATTATGAAGATTTTGTTCTATAGTCTTCAATTTCTCAGTAAGAAAAAAACCAACCAACCAATCAAACAAACAAAAAAAAACAAAACTGGTCTGGATAGAGGATACCCTCACCAATGCTTTTGTCTTCCTCAGGCAAAAGTTGACCTGAGAGGAGCTCTGACCACAGTTCTCAGGGGTGCCACAAAGCTCTTTCATTTTTCTCTCTGCTTCAGGTGATGGCTTTTCTTCCCTTACTTCCCCAGCAGCAGTGTGCTGACTTCCTGATATACATGATATTGCATGTTCTATGCAATAGCTAGGAAAAACAAGGTAGGAAGGATACAGCAGGGTCTCTCAAGAGGGTCACAGTCAAGCAGGGAAAGCTGACATACAGAATTTCCCAACCTTTTTAATTTTTTTTACTTTAATTTTTGGGAACTATAATTGCAAAAGTTCTCCCTTTATTTTCTTCCCTGTAAGCCTCCCATATGTCCCTTCTTGTTATCCTTTAATAAATGCTGTGACAGAGAGGTCTAAGGAATGTGTACAGGCACAGAAGCTTGGGAGCAGAGGTACATGGTTAAGAGATGGACTCCTGACTCTGAAAAGGCCTTTGGAGGTGTCTCTTTAGAAGTCTGGCAGAGCTCTGGGTGTTCCTTGGGCATTTGTCATGAAAAAAACTGTACAAGAAGAAGATTCTGGGCAAAGTTGAATGTGAGGAAAGGCCGGACACATCAGCATACTGTTTAAATATCTGAAACAATTGACATTAATAGTCCCTGGATTTCTTGGGGTGATCCCAAGGAACGCCTCTGACTTCTTTGATGAAATATTGGGTGTTACTATGCCTCAAGTTACTTAGTACTTACAGAAGCTGTAATATCTCCATGTACAGCTGAGAAATGTTACAAATAGAATGGACTGAATCACCAGATGATGCAAATGAAGTAAAAGTAATAGGCCAATTAAGGAAGCACCAATGAATAGCTAGAAAAGCATCTCCGTCACACTTGAATGTTAAGAAGATGCCATGGGGTTCTGTGATGAGCAATTGGTCCACAGCATGAGTCAGTCAATTTTCCCCCTCAATAAATAACACACACACATACACACACACACACACACACACACACACGCCAGGCTATGTGTGAGACATCTGTCCCATTGTCAGATATGTGACTTGGATCAAGTCATTTTTGTACTCTGAATCTCAGTTTCTGTAATCTTTAAAGTGAGCCCAGTAACACTTGTATTACATTACTGTTATAAGAATGAGGATCAAATGAAATAATGTTTATAAAGCGACTGTTATTGTACCTGGCATATAATAAATGCCCAGGAATGCTAGGTATTATTATTTTCATTTATTATTGAGATATAATTAATCCAGCAATGATCATTCATATTATTGGTTTTCCCAAGCAAAAAACATCATGGTGTAGCTCTTTCTGTTCCTGACTATAGTAGTGACAGATATTTGCCTTTTTCGCATGATACTTTTTAAGCCATGGATAGTTCCCCCTGGTTAATCTGGGAGCTTTTGAAGACAAGCTTTGCATGAGCCTGCTGGTGGGAATAGAAGAACGTAGTATTGTCAGACAGCATGACCTGAATCAAAGTGGAAGGTGTGGACTGTGCCCACACAACAAAACACTGAGCTTATATTGTTCAACAAGAATACAGTGGTAGAATTTGCTCGTTGTCACATTGCTGATAATAGGCAGAAGTAGAATACCATTCTAAGACTGTGTGACTCCAAAATCTACATGACCCATGACATTCCTATCACAACAAGTACCAAGTACTGAAACTCATTATCCAGGAGGTATGCTGAATACTTCACACCTAGCTTAATTTAAGTTTTACAGCTTGGTATATTTATGAGGAAGAAATTAAGATGTAGCGGCATAGGGATAAAATGAGTTACCAAAAGCCAGAGACATGGCAAACGAGAACTGCTCTTCCTTTCTCTGTGTTTTCGTGCCTCAGCACCATCGTTATTTTACATTTTGATATCATTTAGTCATAGGGAGTGCTTCAGAAAGTGTTCTTCCTGAGAAGCATTTCTCTCTGTAATAAATCAAAGTACTTAGTCAAGGAGAGTGAAGAAAGGCAATCAAACCTGTGTGATTTCAAGCCACATGATATTAGCTAGCTGGGTTTAATATCACCTTAGCTCTGGGACAGAAGGCTGACTCTAAGCCAGGTCTCAGAAATGGGCATGACCTTAGCACTGATCTTAGTATTCACCTGATGTGCCATCCCTGGCCTCAAGCTTCCCTCCTCTGAGCCCTTGTTCTCAAGGTCCAGAGTCCCTCCCTTTTCTTGGATGCCCAGAAGTATGGAAGCCTCTTTCTTTAGGAGATCATGACAAAAGAGGTCCCTAACATCTAGTGCATAAAAATGATTAATATTTATGAAAGAAAAGATCCTTATTATCAATTATCAACATAAAAGGAAGTAACATGATCTTAAGAACAGCTAATTTTCTCAAAGGAAGAGGATTTAGACTCAGATGGTAGATAACTCCCTTTTCTTTCTAGGTTGAGATGAAATTCAAGAGGCCATGTATCTAATTGTATCTCTTTGGCTTGGGACAGCTTTAGTGACACACACCATTGAAAATGCATTCTTGAGCATTCTTCTCTTCCTGTGTGACTTTGCATCAAGACAAAGAATACGTGAATCCAGAAAGAAAGATGACTTCCAGTTATTTCATAGTTGAGATGATTCTCTAAAGTGAAGCAAGTCAGAAAGAATGAAGAAAATCTAATCTAGGAAGCTACAGTAGCATTCCAAAGTCAGAAACAAGAGCACTGTAACATTTGGTTGTCCTGAGGATAAGGAAAAGAATAGATGGATGTGAAAAAATATTCAGTTACTAGTTACATGTATGACGATGAGCTAGCTTTGCATAATTACAAAAATATATGACCTAAGCTACATACAAAGATGTTTATTTCACTCACAGTTTTGAAGTTTCAAAGCCCTCAAATCAATCAGGAATCTTTGTGTTGGTGTTCAGAAAGATGAGATGTTAATAGAAGTGGTAGGTGCTTACTTGGGGCAAGAAGTTACATCATGAATCAGAAATGAAAGGACCACCTGAGACCAGATGAAGCCTTTAATAAATAATAATAAATATCTTCAGAAAATTAATAAGGAACCGTATTAAAAACTGCCTTCAGAGAGCATTCTTTCAATAACCTAAGGGCATCCCACCTAGGTTCACATACTAAAGGGTTCACCACTTCCAAGCTTTGAAAACTAAGCCTGCGATCGTTGTAGGGAGGGACTCAAACTATGCACAAGCTTTAGCAAATAAGGGCTTTATAAATCACTGGAAGTGGAAGGTAAGAGGTAATGAAATGGCTAGAGGTTTCAGGCCTTTAGGCTCTGCAGCCTGAATGGCTGTTGCTGCTCCTTAGGTGGAGTGAGGAATGGGCATCAGATGTGGTGCGGCTGAAGTCAGCTTGAGCATGCTGAGTTTCAGCTTCTAAGACGATCAAATTGGCAAAACTAAAAAGCAATTAGATATATACCAGTCCACTGTGGAAAAGGGTAAGACCTGAAAGACAGAGATTTGGGACACAGTTGCAAAAGATATTGAAATCACAGAAGACAATATCTCCCAGAATAAAAGTAAAGTTCCTCTTTGCAGCTTGTTCTCTGGGGATCTACTCCTCCACCAGACTCTGTATTGTTTCTGACAGTTTATTTATACAGTCTTTATTGCATCCAGAAAGGCTGCTTATGCTGCTCAGTTCGGGCTCAGTTTTATTTGTGCAAAACGTTATACGATATTTAAGAATAGTCTCCATACATACCAAATGGCTGGAAATCATTGATGAGAAAAAAGTGTATCTGTGGCTGCTGTCCTTAGAGTAGAATGGGAGAGATTTGTTTGCTTTTTGTGTGTGTGTTTCTTCATTTCACTTGCAATTACTGTCTCTAACTGGCTCTGGTACATCTGTTCCTCATTCTGTGACCTTTTTTCCAATGTATCAATTAGTGCAAGCTTATTCTCCTAGATACAGCTTCTAAGTCCCAGATCAGGTGAGATGATATGTGGATCCTATCCATTCATATCCCTCAAGCCATGCCATTTAACTTTAGTCCTGATGTCTTTACAGGATCATTAAGCAAGTCAAACATCTTTCACATCCCAAGGCTTAAGAGATTGATAGGTTTAGTATTTTTAAGTTTCAATATTGAATGCCATTCCACATGTGGCTGCTCTGAAATTAAACTTAACCACATTCTCATATATCATGTTATGAAGTCATTTTCAATATTCGACTCTAAAGCTTTGTTGTCTCTCTGAAGTAGGGGAGTGCACCCCCACACACCAAATAATATTGAGGCTGGTGGTAAAATATACACATTACAGGATATGAAATGATGTATTGCTTATATAATGAAGCTTTTGAGGAAAACCCAAGGGGACTCCCAGCAGCCTCGGAGAACAGGAAAGAAAACTAGTTCAGCTTTTTGTTTATTTCTGTGATTGTATTTTAATTACAGCATTCCTCTTTTTCTTTCTCCCAACCCTCAGGAACACTCCTCCACTTATTTATTTATTTGATTATTTATTTGATTATTTATTTATTTGTTTACATTTTAAATGTTGTCACCCTTCCCAGACTCCTCTCTGCAACCCCACCCTCTCTCACTCTCCCTCCCCCTTTTCTCTAAGAAGGTAGTCTCCCCTACTCCTGCCTCACCCCTCTAACATCCCCTTTTACTGGGGCAACATACCTCCACAGGACCAAGAGCTGCCTTCCATCCCATGGATGCCAGATAAGGCAGTTCTCTGTTACATACATAGCAGGAGCCATAGACCCACCTACGTATACTTAAACTCTTTGGTTGGTGGTTTAGTCCTTGGGAGCTCTGGGTGGTTCGGTTACTTGATATTGTTGTTTTTCCTATGGCACTGCAATCCCCTTCAGCTCCTTCAGCCCTACCCCGAACCCTTCCATTGGGGTCCCTGGGTTCAGTCCAGTGGTTAGCTGTAAGTATCTTCATCTGTATTAGTCAGGTGTTGGCAAAAGAGCATCTCAGAGCACAGCCATACCAGGCTCCTGTCTGCAAGCACTTCTTGGTGTCAGCAATATTGTTGGGGTTTCTGCATCTGTGGATGGGATGTATCCCCAGGCGGGGCAGTCTCTGGATGGCCTTTCCTTTAGTCTCTGCTCTCTTGTTTTTTTGTTTGTTTGGTTTTTGTTTTTGTTTTTCCCCCTATGTTTCCTTAACACAGGATCAATTCTGGGTTAAAAATTTTGAGACAGGTGAGTGGCTCCTTCCTTTAATTGAGGGCCATGCCTATCTACTGGTGGTAGTCTCTTCAGGTTCTATCTCCCCTCTGTTGGGTATTTCAGCTAATATCATTCCCATTGGGTCCTGGGAGCCTCTCGCATCCCTGGCATCTGGGACTTTCTAGTGTCCCCCACATTACACACCCTCACTGCTACATATTTCTATTCATTCTCCTGACACTCTGGATTTCTCTCGTCTCTTCCTGTACCTGAATCTGCCCCCACTTTCCTTCCACTCCCCTCTCCCACAAAAGACCCTCGCTCCCTCTACCTCTCATGATTATTTTGTTCCCCTTCTAAGTGGAATCGAAGCACCCATATTTTGCCCTTCCTTCTTGTTAAGCTTCATATGGTTTGTGAGTTTTATTATGGGTATTCTGAGTTTTGGGGCTAATATCCAACTTATTGGTGAGTACTTACTATGTATGTCCTTTTGGGTCTGAGTTACCTCACTCAAGATTATATTTTCTAGTTCCATCCATTTGCCTGCATAATTCATGAAGTCATTGGTTTTTAATACCTGAGAAGTACTCCATTGTGTAAATGTACCACATTTTCTGTATCCATTCTTCCATTGAGGGACATCTGGGTTGTTTCCAGCTTCTGGCTGTTATAAATAAGACTACTATGAACATAGTGGACCATGTGTCCTTGTTATATGTTGGAGTATCTTTTGGGGATATGCCCAGGAGTGGTTTTCTGGGTCTTCAGGTAGAACTATTTTAAATTTTCTGAGAAACGGCCAGATTAATTTCCAAAGTGGTTATACCAGCTTGCAAACCCATCAGCAGTGGAGAAGTGTTCCTCTTTCTCCACATCCTCGCCAGCATCTGCTGTCACCTGAGTTTTTGATTTTAGCCATTCTGATTGGTGTAAGGTGGAATCTCAGAGTCATTTTGATTTGCATTCCCCTGATGACTAAGGATATTGAACATTTCTTTAGGTGCTTCTCAGCCAGTCAAGATTCCTCAGTTGAGAATTCTCTGTTTAGCTCTGTATCTCATTTTAAAATTGGATTATTTGGGTTTTTGGAGGTTAATTTCTTGAGTTCTTTATATATTTTGGATATTAGCCCTCTATCTGATGTGGGGTTGGTGGAGATATTTTCCCAATCTGTAGGTTGCAGATTTGTCCTATTGACTGTGTCTTTTGCCTTACAGAAGCTTTCCAGTTTTATGAGGTCCCATTTATCAATTCTTGATCTTAGAGCATGAGCCATTGGAGTTCTGTTTTGAAAATTTCCCTTGTGCCAATGAGTTTGAGGCTCTTTCCCACTTTCTCTTCTATTCAATTCAATGTATCTGGTTTTATGTGGAGGTCCCTTATTTGCTTAGACTTGAGCTTTATGCAATGTTGACAAATATGGACCTATTTTCGTTTTTTCTACATACAGACTGCCAGTTGGACCAGCACCATTTATTGAAAATGCTTTCTTTTTTTCCATTTACGGTTTTGGCTTCTTTGTCGAAGATAACTCTCCATAAGTGTGTGGGCTTATTTCTGGGCCTTCAGTTTTATTCCATTGATCAACCTGTCTTTCTCTATATCAATACAATGTGGTTTTTATCTGCTATGTAGTGCAGCTTGAGGTCAGGGAAGGTAATTTTATTATTAAGAATTATTTTCACTATCCTTGGTTTTTTTTTTTTTTTTCATATGAAATTGAGAATTGTTCTTTCCATGTCTGTGCAAACTTGAGTTGGAATCTTGATTGGGATTGTGTTGAACATGTAGATTGCTTTTGGTAAGATGGCCATTTTTACTATGATAATCCTACAAATCCATGGTCATGAGTGATCTTTCCATCTTTTGGGGTCTTTTTCAATTTCTTTTTTCAGGGATTTGATGTTCTTGTCACACAGAACAGGTAAGAGCTACACCAAGATATTTTAAACTGTTTGTGGTTATTGTGAAGGGTGTTGTTTACCTAATTTCTTTCTCAGTCTGTTTATCATTTGTATAAAGGAAGACTACTGATTTGTTTTAGTTAATTTTATATCCTGCTACTTTGCTGAAGTTGTTTATCACCTGTAAAAGTTCTCTGGTAAAACTTTTTTGGGTCTCTTATGTATACTCTCATATCTTCTACTAATAGTGATACCTTGACTTCTTCTTTTCCAATCTGTACCCCCCGATCTCCTTTTGTAGTCTTATTGCTCTAGTTAGAACTTCGAGTCTGATATTGAATAGATATAGAGTTGTCAGCCTTTTCCTAGTCCTGATTTGCTGGGATTACTTCAAGTATCTCTCCATTTAACTTGATATTGGGTAACGGTTTGTTGTATATTGCTTTTATTATGTTTACGTAAGGGCCTTGAATTTCTGACCTGTCCAATACCTTTTTTAAATATTATTATTTTTAACTATTTATTTATTTTATGTATATGAGCACTCTGTCTCTGTCTTCAGACACACCAGAAGAGGGCATCAGACCCAATTACAGATGGTCGTGAGCCACCATGTAGTTGCTGGGAATTGAACTCAGGACCTCTAGAAGAGCAGTTTGTGCTCTTAACCACTGAGCCATCTCTCTAACCTCTTCTCCATTACTTTTAACATGAAGGGGTATCATAGAATACTCCTCTTTATTCTCCCTCAAATTCATAGACTATTCTTTTCATCAAATCTTATTGCAAGGATGCATGTGTCCTGCCCCCAGTTTTACTCAGTTGCCTGTAGTTCTTGTGTAAGATTGAAGCCTCATGGGCTTTCCCCATCCAGTGTGACATGCACATTTATGTCTTTGTTCAACCAATTTGGTTTTGATACAACAGTGGTGATGCAGAGTATAGAGGGAGGCTGGACTTGGTCCAATAGCTTGTATGGGACTTACCTAGTTTGAACTGTGCTCTGGCAGCCAAGGTATGCTTTTTTTTTTTTCCAGTTTGCCCAGATGTGATTCTGAAGAGAAGAAAAGGGATATAGGGCTTGAAAGCTTTCTGCAATTTTTATCAAAGGTAGATTCAGTATCTTTATTGTAATCTACTCCGAACATTTGATGGCTGAAAAAATGCACTGTTTTATTAACTGGAATTTGAACTTGCTTAAGTAACAGTTATGGCTGTCTATGAGGACTGCAGCGTGAATTTGGAAGGGAATGTTCCAGTAAGTACTTTTATATCAGGTGAACTATGAGAGGGGAAACGAGTGCATTCACACTGATAGTCATGTCTGGACTGCTGGACAGAGTGAGAAATGCTTTGACATAGATGGAATATGTGTGTAGCTAATGTTCGTTTATATTATGGAAAGCAATTCAGTGTTGTCTTCCAAAGAGGCAGTCTTAGGTAGGGACCCGTTTTTGCTGTCATTAGTATAACAGATGAGCAGATCACTGGCAGTGGCCTAAGAGTATGTAGCTCTGGGCTAATGAGGCTGATTCTAGACAAGAACCACATGTGCTTATTCCTGGATTGTATCTGTTATCAGGGACATTCCAGCTCAGGCCTACAAACTGACAGCTTTCCAACAAGCTTAACTGCTTATCAAGGTGGTACACCACTTGTGAGATATGTAAACAGGCTTTGTTTTTAATTCAATTAAATTCATGGAATAGTTATCCAAGGGTCTGGGAATGAAATAACTCTCATCAGTACCAAGGAACTAGCAAGGGAGAAGGACTAGAGGAAACCTTCTACCACAGATAGACTATGCCATATGGCTGTATTGTAGAGCAAACATCATTTACTAAGCTTTTAGATGCTGTTGCCATTACCCAAAGTTTAACAGACAGCTAAATGTACAGAGTCTCAGACTCAGATCCCATGACATCCAACCCATGCCAGAATAGCCCAGTATGTAGCCAGTAATTTTACTCTAATAGAATGGAGCTAAGGCAGTATCAGATGTAAAGAGATAACTTACAGCTATTCAATCTGTTCCATAGATTTCAGGAGGCCTGAGAAATTCCAAAACATTGACATGTAAGACTATATTACAATTCTAGAGCCTTTTGTTGCACAGAAGCCCAGTTAAGGTGGCTCATTTGTGAGTCACTAGAAAAATGTGCTTAAGTAAACCATGAAATGAGATGTATGTTGTCTTCAGAAGTTAGAATTTTCAGAAAGTTGACCAATGTGGCAATTAGGGTTTTTTTTTCATATTCTCTAGGCTTTAATACATCTTTTGCATAGGTAAATACATTCATTTACAACTACCTGACAACATGGAAACAGATAAGAATAGATAGAAATTCTGGATCTTTCCCAAATAACTACACCGAAAAAATTCTTAGTCAAAAGTTGTCATTAGAAAGTCTGCACCCTTTTAACTCATACCTGGAAGAATCCATATCTTCACCTTCAAGGAGATCACTTTACAGAGCTGCCCATTGTAAACCCCACACAGGCCTTAAAGCAGCTTTAAAATCAGAAGTGTCTCTAGATATATTGAATGTTCATGAACCTGAGCTTAGGAATTAAGGCTGTTTCTAGTCATGTCTTTATCACTTGTCCAACTTGGGACATACTTTTTCTCACAGAATGGCTTTGGTAATTAACCTATTTTATTATCTGATAGAAAGGTAGGCATTGGAGATGTATTTACTCATGCCATGAGCTCTCAGTCATCTGAACTAACCACAGGGACATTAGGGCAGGTGACCCTCATGGAGGCCGAGCTTGGAGCTTGTCTGGAAACTATGGTCTTGTGTCTTGACACCCTTGTCTCGAAGATGGGTCCTCAGGGGCCCCTTCTCAAGGACTCTCCTTGCATCCTTTCTCACTGCCCAGGCTTCACTAACAAAAACACCCCAGTATCTCAGCAGGTCCAGGAGCTGGTCAGAGATGAGAAAGGGTGTTTTTACGGAGTGTTTGCGACTCAAAATGAAGGCAATGAGAGCTTTACTCTATGGGATGTAACAAGTTTGATTTTATTTTGTTTTAAACCATTTTTTTGGCTTTGTTTTGTTTTTATAAAAATTTATTTATATACTTTTATGTATTTGAGTACACTGTAGCTGTCTTCAGACACTCCAGAAGAGGGCATCAGATCCCTTTAAGGATGGTTCTGAGCCAGGATTAAGCACGTGATCAGTGTGATGTCATCACCATGCCCCTGAAGGAAGATGAAAATGGTTGAGATGTGTATGGAAAGACTGGATGAGGGCATAAACCTTGAGGTGCCCTTCCAACATGTATCCCAGTAAAAGGGTACTGTGTCCACTGAAGGAAGGCAAACTGGCTCAGGCTGTTAAAACAGGCACAGAAACCTAACCCCCTTTCAGATCTACAACTGTCAAGTACTTACAGTTGGTAATCAGATAGAATTAGTAATATTAACAATAATTGGCATGGTAGCCTTAACAGGTATACCACCAGCATTAGGATTGCAACAATCCACTGTGGGGAGCCATTTATTATGTGTAGGTTTAAGAACAGTGGAAATTGAGCCATTAGGTGGTGAAGCTGTGGGGATAATAATTCTTCTCTAAGTAGGTCTGGTATATGAATTTCAAACCTCAAAGGCTTTCTTTTCATTTAAACCAGGCCATATTAACCATTTTACTTAACAGGAGGATGGGGAAGTCCATGTAGTCCCATTTTGGCAAGACAACTGCTTAGCATCCAAGACTTAATTGTGCTTTATTACTCATTAGGTGAGCATGTCCATGCCTGCTATGGAACAGTCGCAGTAATGGGTGCTGTAGGTGACAGGAAATTTAGTAAAGGCAGTATTTTTGTTCACTGAAATGAGACATACTTAGTTCTTTCTTACATGTCCTGAAATGTTCTCAGTAGATGCCAATATTAGAGGCCACTCAGTTTAAATACAGGGGAATTCTCAGATATAGCTATACGTTGAGCCCCACTATTAATAGCACAGAATTTTGCCAATTTTAGCAACTGTTAAAAGTTAATTTACAAGGCAGGTTGAAGAGATATAAAAGCTAATTAGTAGTTTTAATCTTGTTTATGTGTGGCTATAGAAATCATTTTAGTAAAGTGTACAGTTCCAACTGGGTCAAATTATGGACCTGTTTCTTTTGGTGCTGTTGTCTGTCCTTCTGTATTTGGGCAACTATTGGCTATAACAGGGTGGGGAGTTCTCCTTAAGTTTCCTCCTCTAGTAAGAGATCTGTTATCAGCAGGAGCAGGATCTCCTCTGACTACAATAGCTACATAAAAGGGCTTAAGGATGCCTGGCTTAAGTCAGTTTTGAATTCATCCATTGGCCACACTGCATGGGTACTATGGATGCACTGGGAGTAAGTCTTCTACAAGTAGCAGCTGCAACACTGAGAATCAGAGTTGCACATTCTATGCAGTCATCTGGACCCACCTGCTTTTAGGAGTATGGGCTTTCCTCTACATGAGTGACTTACAGGCCCCCATAGTGCACAGGCTATATCATTTTCAGTGAGTATTGTACAGAATGGAGTTAATGCCTGTTAGGGACAACTGACCAAAGCTGAAGGCTAAGAGTCATTCTTCTGAGTCTCAGTGTCAGTCACAGCTCAAGTCTGGGCTGATACATTATAAGCAGAATAGTGTTTTGTTCCTAACTGGCCATCAAATTTTCCAACCTAGTCAAGTTCATCTATGATGGCTGGTAGGGATCAGCAAATGCAGCCAGTTGGCACAGCCCAGGTGACAAAGGTATGCTATCCTTCCAGAACCAGTGAGCAAGCAGAACCAAACCCTGAGAGCCCCCTAATAGTGATGACTGCCTTGCCCCCCAGCTTGCTGTGCCAACTGCTGTAGCCATCCCCAAAGGTAGAACTTTTTTTGTTGTTTTGTTTTTTTACCACAAACTCATTTCCAATGTTGAAGTCAATAGCACCACTCTTACCCAAAACAGACATAAAAAATGTCTATTTCCCACACAGGCTTTCTGGAAGGAACCTGTACTCTGAAGGTGGTCCAAAAATAGCTTGAGCAGGCAAATCAGACCAACTTGGTCTTAGTAGCTTGGAGGTAGGAAGGACAAGCTGAAACAACTGAGCTTTCTTACCAGCATGTCTAGTTGTGGGGCAAAAGCAGCAGCAGTGAATTGTAAAAGCTTCCAGCAAAAATTAAAAAAAAAAAAAAAAAAAAAAAAGAGTGAAAATCTAGCATAAAGTAAGAGTACAAGGCTCCTTCGGTTTATGCTTTTGAGAAGTGGTGTCACATTATTTCATGGTTTTTCAAAGCAGAAAAAATAATTTAGGGGACAATATCAAATCAGAGATTTCAACTAACTGTATTTTTCCTCTCCTTCACGGAGACTCTAAGATTCTGATCACAAATGCAGCCTCACTGAGCTGCATGGTCAACCAAAGGGTGAAGCTCAGCCCTAGATAAAGAACCTTTAACACTTCGAGGGAAAGTGGACCTCTTTAGATCTTTGGGCTTCTCACTCTTCTCTGGTTTTAATTTCTTGGTACAATCCCAATCTTCTCTTTAACAATATACTCTTGTCTGTAACGTCACACATATTTAGAAGGCAGTTTAACAACCAGAGTCCCTCAGCCAGCATTTTTGCTGCAACCCTTGGCATACTTTGTCTTATTCCATTTTTCTTATCCTTCAGTGTTTGTATGGTTAACATTATTTTATTTTGGCAGCCAGACTACAAGCTAACTGACTGTGAGGCTCATGATTGATCTGTCTTGCACTCATTATTCATACAACTATTGCTGATAATACAGTAGATGTCTCTTGTGTTTAATGAGCAGGCAGGTGAATAAATACTAGCTCAGGCCTTATTATGTTTGAAAATATGCAATGTTGTCATAGTTATAACCAAGTAAACAGTAAATCACTACAGGGAACTTCTGATTTCAATAGTACAGAAGACAAAAGCCCATGCATTTGACATTACAGATTACCCCTATCTTTCTACTGGGATTTCTGCGAGTTACTAAATAATTTTCCTTTGGTACTAGGGTAGAGATCATTTCCTCACCAACTCCTACCATCCTTGTGACACAAACGAGAGTAGCTATCAGGTCTACTAGCCAGTTCACATATGATTTCAGCAGTGTCCTGTAGACTGCCATTTTATACCTACCACGCCTTTACAACTGTCTGAGGAAGTGAGGATCAGAACCATTACAGTACAGAGGAAGAAGCTGTGAGCCAGGCTCCATGAGAGCTCAGAGAGCTACTAAGCTGGGAAGCAGGACCATGCACAGCACCTCCCTCAAGTCCAGGTTATAACCATGTCTTAACACTTCTTCCTTAGAATGTGATTTGTGGCTTTTATATGATCAATGACTACTGGACTGAAGGAAAACTCATTTCATGCTAGCTGAAGAATAGCAAACACGCATGATTCAAAGTTAAACTTTTTTCTTCCATGCACTTACATACGACTGTAGATCATCATTTACTATCCTGATTGCCCAAATCCATCTATCTCTCTGAGTTAAGATGTTACCTTACTTGCTTTACTGAAATTACACGAGGATCTATGAAGCTTTGCTAGTGAGACAAGGTACTGTGACTGAGTTCTACTTTGCTGTTCCAGCAATCCCACTCTTGGCCTAACAGGTCTTTTAATTAAGAAGCTAGGTCATGTTGAACAAATGGTTGCTTTACCAACATAGGCTTGGAATTTCTTGCCAGCATTTACACAAAAAATGCAGATCAACTTCCCTCAAAAGGGAAGTCTTTGCCCTCTACAATAAAGGTCATTTCCTTAACTGGGCACTTCTACATATACCTTGGTATTATTATCTTTGAATCCTCATAGCTTTCAACCCATTGAGATGTAGACTGTCACTTTCTTTTACCAGATAAACAATACCTTAGCAAGGTTACAACTGGCTAAAAACTGAGACGAAATTACATGAGCTGCAGAACAAAAACAACTGGATGGAGCTGAGGCACATTTTGAAGTGCAAGGTTCTTTTTTCTTCCCCGTTAATGTTTTCTACTTTCCATGAACACACAATAAAATTATAGCAAATAATATGCAAAGAGTAAATACATTGAGGGAGAAGTCAAACACAATTTACACAATTTATGTTAGGGAGACATTAAGGTCATAGCTAAAAGGGAATTTACTAGTCTCTCCAACTGATGTTCCAACACTACCTGCAGACCTACAGCTAATTATATATTAGAAGGAGCTGCAAGTCAGACAAAGGCCCAACAAAATCCAGTGATCTTCCCATTTGAAAACACTGCTGGTCCCAGGACTGTCTCAAGAAGCTTGCATTGAGAAGAGATCCCATCAGCATTAATACTGACAAGATAAGGCCATAGTCTACAGTCTCACAGTATATTTGGCTTAACTGCTTTCTATCTTACCACTGCCCTGCTCGTAAGATTCATCCACGCACTCTGTTTCAGGACTGTGATTTGTTGTACAATCTCTTATGGGGCTGGACATCCTAATGTGTAACCCAACCTCCTGCCCAGATGAGCAGGAAGACCTGAGTCTCATATTAGACCTGCCTTCCACCATTAAGAAGTTATCAGTTGAGACTATGCAAACCGTGTGACCACTTCGGTATTACTTGCCTTACAGCAGAAACACTGCAAAACACAAGCCAAATTCTCTGTGATGAACAGGAGTGGTGCTCAGTGTTCTTGAAGAGTGAACTGTACTCTTGCTATCATTCAGCCCGTGGCAGAGAACACAGTGGCAGAACAGGGGAGTTCAAACACTCCAGACAAGAAAAGATGCTGGAATAATTACAAAAAAGTGAAAAAGATTAATAGTCTCATTTTTCATTTAAACACATGACAGAATACCTAACCTATAGTAGATGCTTCACAAAACCAAATGGAATGAAAATTTTTCTGCTTCTTTCTGTATTCTCCAAGAATGACAAGAGAACAAAGGTCAGACCAAGCTTTTGTCACTTGCTTTTCTTACAAATCTTTCAAAGGGCTTGACTGGGAATCTGTCTTTATCCAATGTAGAGGAGATGCCCTAGGAATCCTCAGAAACCAGGCAGAAAAGTGAATAATGAAGTCAAGACATATTTTAAATAAGGCACAGTGCTATCTGCTGGCATGGGTAAATCTCAGACACATGGGCAAATAACAATGACATGGGAACTTACACAAAACAAGAAATATTAACTAGTCTGTAGAGAGGAGCCGGCAGATGAACTTATTAGGTCATTTGTGGCTGGGGGAGGAAACAGCTGAGGAAAGCTCCCATGGCCAAATATAAGCCTGGAAACCATGTAAAATATGACAAAAAAAAAAAAGAAAGAAAGAAAGAAAGAAAGAAAACGAAAAAGACAAGACAATTTAACATGGATGGAACACAACAGCCCACGGCACCAGGCACCCTGCAGCATCTAAAGCTGCAAGGCTAGATGGCTGGTATTCGCCAAGCACTCTGGGAACTGGGTCAATTTTTACATTTCCATATTCTCTTACCTTTCCTATACACAGAGTCCATGTTTTTTCTCTTTTCTTTGTTAGGCCAATTGTCTAGTCTCCATGCTAATAAGACGGAACTGGAAGCCTTTCAGAAAGGGTTCTATAGGTTCCTGAGTCTGCAATGGTAGCACAGGAGTTGTACTAAGGACAGCCCCCGTCCCACCTACTCCGTCCCACCTCCCCCCAATCTGCACCTAGAACTACTGCTCTCAATTGATTTTACAGGACAGGCTTGCATGTGACATTTCACTTGTCTAAGAGTACTGCCACTCTGAAAGACAAAAACCCAATGGCTATGATTAAATGTTTCTTAGGGTCACAATCTGTTTATTTAAAACACGGTAGAGAGCTGCAAACTGCATTCAATATGGCCTGAAATATCACAAGGGAAAATCAGCCAGTTTACACCAGCAGATACCTGCTTTATTTGAAAGCCAGAGCAGGATGGTAATGTAGAGAGGAGGAGAATGAACATCCCAAATAGAAGGCAGCAGGAGGGTCCTGGCCCTCTTATCTTACCAACAGCACTGCATTCATAGTCACTCCAAGTTGTGTGGCAAAGGTTTCAACCACTGCTACTGCTTAGACAAGTCTCCCACCCCCAGTGAAGACAGATCTACTGTGGGACCAACCACTGATGGTTCTAAGCGACTGAGCCATTTTGATGCACTTTTAATTTGATTAATTTCTTCTCAATTCTATAAACTTGGAACATCAGATGCAATTTCATAATCCAAATATGGAGCTTTCCCTGAAAGCAAGAAGAACTAGTTCATCATCACACTATTTTTTTACCCATCCTTTGACGGCTATAACGACACTACCACCAATAAACAATTTGTTTCTAGGAAAGTAAAAGCTCAGCTCTTTGGCTTGCAATCACTCCTGCACCTAAGATCAAAATACGCTGCTTAGCAGATGTGGAGGCCCGCAGGACTTCGTTCCTCACTCCCACTTCTAGTCTGAAACACATGTATATCTCTATCTTTATTTACATACTACAGTGCCTATCATAAGCATATGGTAGACACCCAATTTTGAACAGGGTGATACTAGACTGATCCTGTTCAAATGCACAGGGGAGTGAGAATCTGTTTATCTTTAAATAATGGTATTTGGGTCTGCATTTTAAATGAAGTAGAATGCTATGCTATCAACAAAATACAGGCTAGATAAGCAAGATGGCATAATATAAGCTGTTACTCTCTCCCTTCCCACATTCCATATTCAATTAAGACATGAACATCAGTGATGAAGAAAGTTACTAGTTTTATTAGTTTAATGCTTGATAGAACAGAAATAAAGCTCAACGTCATACAATATGCACTCACTTGAAGAAAATACAGAGTTAGCTACCTAATGGTTTGTTCTTTAGTAATGAAAATGGATGTGTCGACCTTTCTGCATCGTTGGTTGAAGCCCACTTTATACAGTTCTTCCAATAACTCTTAGCATATGTCAGTGGAAGGAGTACGAGACATTTTGAGCCCTAGAAAATATCCCACATTTGCTGGATCTGTTAGCATCTCCTTATATGTTCCCATCTGCCTTGGCTATGGCATAATTCTAACCTATAAACTCCTTTAAAAGGCAAGTGATTTCTAGACGGAAGTGTTCAACACTATCCACCTAGGGTCAGTCAAACCATCCTCTGGTACATCTGCAATGAGAAGACAATCTATGGTGGCAGAAATTCCCCAGTCAAGAGGTCCTGCTTCCCACGGGGACTATGTGTCACCTTTGGTGGCACTTAATGATACACTCTCACACTCGTAAAGGTGATCAAAGGAGACACCATGCTACAGAGATATAATATCACTGAAGGGTCAAGCAGATCCCACTGGAGCATGCACACAGAATGCAGCCAGAGTTAAAGCCACAGATGAAGCACACTGTAACAGCAAGGAGACAGACTAGGGACCTCAGAGTCCAAAGGGAAAGATCAATGACTATTCAATACCAATACAAATTTCAAACACAAGGGCAAAGGGCTAAAGTGGCTCTCTCTACTAAAGCCTTGGAAGTGCCTAACTCCTAAGCAACTTCTGCTAAGAGCATCCTCTAGTCTATTTGGGGTAAGGTACCTGTTAAAGCTCTAAGCTCTATATTTAGGAGGAGGGGTGGGGGAGAGGGAAGAGGGCAATAACAAACGAAATCACTGAAAACTAGAGCTTCTACGATTCTAGAGCAATCCTACTAGAATCAGGACACAGGCCACATCTACTCTACGGCACCATCAACAACGAAGGAAGGAAAGGGAAGGAAACTCGGTTGGGGGAAAGAAGAAACTGGTATTTCTCATCTTTTAAGGGGTGGAATATCTTCTCAGATGGTAGCTGTAGATCTTGACGCAGTGATCCCAACAGTCCAAGACCAGCAGCTGCCCCTTAGGTGTGAGGGCGATGCCCACTGGACAGGTAAGGCCCTCTCGAATAAGGACGCTGTAGCCACCGCCCTTGGGAAAATGGAGAATTTCCTTGCGGCTGCTATCAGCCACAATGAGGTCACCCCGAGCATCCACACACATGCCAGCGATGCAGCGGAAATCTTCATTCTCAGAGAAGAAGTGGCTGATCTGCCGGCCCAGCTGCCCGTCGGGGCCCACAGAGCCGATGGAGAAACCACCCTCCAGGTGGTGTTCATTCTGTCGGTTCTCTACATTGAGACCCAAGCCTTGGGTGAAATAGACTGTGCCTTCAGCATCACAGGTGACAAACTTGGGCCTCACAGCACTGCAGAGGCAGCTGTATTTGACCACTCCTGCTCCTCGGTCTACAGTGAAACACCATAGCTTCCCGCCTTCCACATCAGTCACCACAAACTGGCCAGACGGTAGGGCTGTGATGCCCCATGGTTTGCTCAGCTGGCTCCTGTGACAGGCCACACAGTGGCCATCCAAGGTATAGACTTTAAGGGAGTTGTCATAGCTGTCAGTGACACCAATCAGCCCATGGCAGTTCATAGCCACTGAAAGAGGAGTGAGATTGGGCAAGTCGGCTCCAAGGAAGCTTAGCACAAAGCTGTCAATGCCACTGGGGCTGCGGCGGATCTCCTTCAAAAAACCTTTGCGGTTGAACACTTGTATGCGATAGTTGCCCCGGTCGGCAACCAGCACCTCACTCTGACTGGTCACGTAGAGACTGACTGGAAGATTGAACATGCCTGGAGTGCTGCCTTTCGCCCCCATCTTCTTGAGAAACAGACACTGC
Source organism: Rhynchomys soricoides (assembly GCA_019843965.1). Lineage (NCBI taxonomy): Eukaryota > Metazoa > Chordata > Mammalia > Rodentia > Muridae > Rhynchomys > Rhynchomys soricoides. Next base: position 5,407,623 of record JADRCH010000117.1, read on the forward strand.
TGGATACCGGAGGCTGCCTCAGAACTCCGCTGTTTCGCAGGTGAAGCCCTAGGGCTGGGAACTACTTCCTCAGGGCTCATGTCCATCTCTCTAAAGGTTACAGAGGCTGAGGCAGAAGATGCTGCTCCCTCCTCCATTGCCCAGGTATCTTCCATGTTAACTGTCCGGGGCTTCTTAACAGCCTGGCCAATTTGCAGAGGACCAACATGCCCCACTTTAAGGAGCTCCACATCTTGCAGGGTAAGCTCCCGGGGTAGGCTGGCAGTGAGCTCTGGTTCTTCCTCATCTGCTGTCTCCTCCAGGAGTGCAACATCAGCTTGCTTGATCTTAGCTAGAAAGTAGTCACAGCGAGACACAGCCTGCACCTCGGCAATGTTGAGTAGATAGCTGTGTTCTTCTACCACTTGACTGTTGGACTTCTCAACTTCAGCCAAAGAGCCTGTGAAGAACTTCCGAGAGCGGGCTAGCTCTTCCTGGACCCTGCGCTCCTCGTGGCCATATTCTTGAAGGACAGCCTTGTACCTCGCCTGAAGATCCCTGGAAACACCATCCAAGGCTGCCTTCCTCCTCTGCAGCTCTCCAGTAAGTTCCCTTAGGCGAGTCAACTTCTCTCCGAAGTCCCTCCGACGTTCCTCAGCTGCCTCCTTGACAGGAAGTGTGCAGTGGCCAGGAGGTTGGTGATCCGCCTCCCGGCAGGGTTCACACAACACCAAACCACAGCTTCGGCAGAATTGTCGAGGCAGACGCCGGCCACAGGCTCGGCACATGAGCAGCCCGACGGCCTCACTGAGCCCAGCTGTGTCAATGATCTTCAGCACTGTCAGGTTGTCAGTCAGCTGGGTCAGGCTGGTTATGCGAGTGATCTTGCTGCAAAAGGGACAGCGAACACCATTGATGCTACTGGCCAGGAGCTTCTCCAGACACTGGCGGCAGATGGTATGGCCACAGTGCAGCAGCTTGGGCCGCAGTTGTTCTTCAGTGAAGGACTCCATGCAGATGGGACATTCTAGCACTTCCCGGAGGGCATCCAGGTTCAGATGAGAAGCTGCTGCAGCCGCAGCCATTGCTCTTCCAGTGAAGGTTCTTGCTAACACAGCTTAGAGCCAAACAGCTTAATATTCATGCCCCAGTGTCAATTCCTGCTAAAGAGAAAAACAGACCATTATTCATTTTTCCACTCCTATAGAAGTTAATCTAGTCTAGAAACACTTAGAGAATAGCTATAATCATCCACTTAATCATTTACTTATTTATAAACATTTTATTGCAGTCATTATGACTCAGGCAATAGTCTCTCTCTCTCTCTCTCTCTCTCTCACACACACACACACACACACACACACACACACACAGATGATTAAAGCATTATGTTACGGGAGAATTCAGGGAAGAGCCTAAATTTCCTAAAGATCAGTTTCCCTATCATCTATAAAATAGAAATGACAGCATCTATCTTATATGGTTCCTGGAAGGGTTAAATGGTATGATATACAAGCAGGAAAGCACAGCGAAACCCTGCCCAGCAGAGAAAGTCCCAGGAAGGTCTACACTGTGGGATGCAGTGGGTAGAGTGACGGAGCCTGACAACTGAATAAGGTTGCTCGTAAATGGTGCTACTTGTAAGAGAAGACTTGAAAAGCTAGGAGGCAATGACACATACAGTTATTGTAAGCAAAGACCACTGTGTAAGTTTGGTGTCTGAGCCTTTTCATCCCATCATAGAGTTGATGGCCTCTGATGTTTCACTCAGAGACTGAAAATTCTGATGACTGCCTTTAAGTAATCTGCAAACCATCAGATAAGGAGGGCAAAAGTTTCTCATTTGTTCATTTTCCAACCTAGCCACCTAGCCATCCATGGTAGTCTAGGCATCACATAGGACCAAGCCATTACACTTCAGGATGCACATCCTGCTCCACTTTAGAAAGGCAAGATATGTCAGTTAGGAATCAAGGCAGACTCAGTCTGATAGACAGTAAAGTAGCCTCATTTTTACTTAAAGAAACATTGAATTTCAGAGAGGCTGGAGCACTCATTTCAGCCTGCAAGGATACAGAAATGAGACAGGAGAACGAAACACTAGGCAGAGGGCACAGCCTTAGCAAAGTTGAGAAAGCAGATGGGAAACAAAGGTCTGAATTGGGATGAAGAACAGAGAATACTTGGTCTCTCTATGCTTAATATTCTGCATCTGTAGAGTGGAAACAGCATATCCTTTACTGGGTTTACATAAGGATTAGGAAGGATCACATCTGGACCAGGAAGATCCTAAGTGAACTTCGGTTCTCTCTGAGCCTTATGTTAAAACTGTAGGAGAGAGCAGGAGCTGTGAGATGCACAGAGGTCATTTGAGGATGATTAGAGATCTTGAGGACAAAGTGACTTTCATGTGCAAGAAAAATAGGAAGTTCACTGTGAAGGGTATGCTAGGGCAAGCGCTTAGCAGCAAGGAACTGATATGCTTAAGGATGCAAAGGACTGTGTGTGTGTGTGTGTGTGTGTGTGTGTGTGTGTGATGGTTCCCTTCAGGAAGTCTCTCTAAATGCAGGAAATTGCTCTGGTATCCTAGTACCTATTATGAGCTACACAATGCTGTGCATGCTCATTCTTACTTAATCTTTATTGTGGAAATACGGTAAGATTTTTACTGTCCCACCTGAGAACACTGAAGTTTAGAAAAAGTAGCTCAAGGTCTCAGTGGTCAAACATGGTACCTTTACTTATTTTTAACCCAACATTACTTCCAAGATTTAAAAAAAAAAAAAAAAAAAAAAAGGCTTTCAGTACTTATTAACTAGTGCTCTCGACTCTGCTCTAGGACACATTGCCTTTAAAGCATACTTTTCTCCCTGAAAAAGGAACAATCATCTAGCTAAGTCAGCCAACAGAATGGAGTGAATTGATTTATTAGCCCCAGTCCCACAGTCTTGCTTTGCAACCATTACAATTAAAATCCATGTCTTGACAAAACAACAAATTACTGGGCAGCATGAACTTTAATTGAATGCTTAATTCTCAAATGCTGGGGTGGGCGTGGGGCAGCACCAAAGAAACACCAATAGAAGCCATGACCCAGGATAGGAGAGAGCCATTCGACCTAGCCAATAGCTTTCTTCTGTCTCCTGTCATCTGTGAGAACAGACTGAGGGCTGCATTTGGTGTTTGGATCCCAAGCATGTTACCTTATATTGTGCAGGGACATCTGTTCTTCCTGGAGCTGGCACTGCAGACCAGCTTGCTAAACAAGTCTGCCAATTTGTAAAAATACTAGCAAATTCATTTCTTTCAATTCAAAAGCTCCCTGCCCGTGTAAGCTATCAGCTTTACGAAATGAATTTATTATGCCCACATCCAACTGTAAACTATTTCTCCAGTCTACAGCCTTACCAGGTTCTCCAAAAAGATGTCAAAAATCCATGCACTAAAGATTCTGGCTTTGGAGAAGTGTAGATGTGAAAAATGCCTGAACTTATTTCTATACCACTATCCAAGAACACAGCTTTCACAGCCTAAGAGAGACCCATCAGCCAAGCAGATCCTGCCTCTCGAGACAGGCATGCCTGACCACTCCCATTAATACCAAGATTGAATCACACAGAAGCTCAATTTGACTTCACCAACCCTGAAAAGACTGTTCCAGTGAAAGGAATTGCCTCACTATGGCAAGCGTTCAGATGTGCTACCCATCTCCTGCCAGCTATAACATTCAGTAACCAAGCAGAATGAAAAGTCAACATGCCATTTACATTCTTGGCTGCCCCCACAATCCCTTGAACACATTTCCCATTGTTCAGTCTGTTCTCCCAAGTTCTTGCCCTTCCATTTTAGGTAACCTCCATTTACCTTGTTTGCTTTCCCCCTCCACATAATGATTGACAGTGTACAGCCCACCCTGACCCCTGCACATCTCTTTGACTCTAGATACTGTATCTCTTAAAGTTGTATGTGTTCTCACAGATCTAAGACAGCCTCATCCTCTAAGATACCACTGAGTTTTGCCAGTCTGTGAAACAGGTAGCCAGGGAGTCCAAAGAACAAAGAGTAAGTAAGTAGATAACATAAACCTTGAAGTGAGACAAAGCAAGACCGAATTTTTTGTACCTTCACTTACACAATGTGAGGCAAATGGCAAATTACCTAATCTCTCTAAGCCTGGCAAGTTACTTAACTTTTCCATGGCTGGCAAGTTATTCAGAGATTCTAGGCCTGACAAATTCTTTAACTCCTCTTTATCTATTTTCTTATTTATTTAAAAAAAAAAAAGTGAAGAAGAAAGAAAGAAAAGAAAATTATCATGAAAACTAGGGATAACGCATGTAGATACTTATGCTGATAACTGGTAGGCAAGCAATGACTTTTTCATAGTTGATGACAATGGCTATTTAACATAATTCTGTTAGTAATCAAGAGCATTAAGAACCATAACCAGTACTGGTATTAGCAAATAATTCAGTTTACAGTCCAAGGTTTGAAAGGAATGAAGAATTGTCCTTTCATGGATTGCAAAGACATATAAAGATAACGAAGAGGACTAGTTAACTTGGGAGGGATTTGGTTGAGAATGTAGTCACCCAGGCTAGGAACCAATGGGTAAACAAAACCCCCACTTACAGTCGACATATGGAGCCCCTTCTAGCAGAGACTAAGTATGGAAAGCTAGAGTGAGCAGTGATCCCAGAGCAATACAAATGAGGAAACTGAGACCAAGAGAGGGAAATTAGCTACTCATACATTCTAGGGCAAAGAGGCACAGGCTGGAAGCTAACAGTGCTACATGCATTAACAAAGTACATGCAGGATGTGGGCATTCTGGCTTTAGATCTCAGCTCTACCACTTACAGTGGAGATTTGAAAGGTTACCTAACTTCTTAGCTTATCTATGAAATCGACTTTTAAAGCAATGCCTTCTCATAGGCAGAGATTAGAAGAGACTGAGCCTAAAGCACTTTGGACAGCACCAAGCAAGACACAGAATTAACTTGTAAAGAGTCTTTGTGATTATTAGCAAGAACAGTGACTGCAATTGCTGCTGCTTGCTATAACCACTAGTCAGCCTGTGATATGAAATGAACAGACACCCGTCGTAAGGCATCAGCCTTATTTGATCTCAAGCAGAGCTAAGGTATGAAATCCTCAGTCAGTGCTTGAGTCTCTACCTAACAGCATTCTTAAGATACCTTTATTTCCCATGCCTCTCTTTGTTTCTTGGGGGATTAATTCATAAGCAAACCTGAAGAACCTTAAGCAATGAAGGAAGCAGATCTTTACGAAGCAATTACCACCAGTGTAGCTGTGCCACAATGGGGGATGGGGACAACTTTTAGAAAGAGATGTGAAAAAATTATATATAAACTTGACATGAAGGACCATTCTACAAATGAATATGCTCACATGGCTTGTAGGTTTTTTATTTTGTTTAGAGACTATCACTCCCATTCAGGCCAGCACCCAAGCTGCACATTCTCCTTATGAACTTTAACCCAATGCGAACCAAGTATGAAACTGTCTCAGTGACCCAAAGGCCACTCACTAACAGACTGACTAATCACCCAGCTCTGGCTGGGGAAACAAGTCTGTGAACTTCAGATTGACGGCACTTAGGAAGCCTGCTGATAGCTGAAACCATGCGTTCTAACTACCACCTTTAAGCAGACAAGGAGTAATGAGTGCCAGGCACTTTCTACACATCACATGTATTCTCTTAACTGTGTGAAGAACGTGTTAGTCCACATTCTAAATAACACACAGGAAAAAGGAACCTATCTAGGTTCTCCCACCGTGGTATGTAATAGAGTAGTCCCTCAGATCCCCACACGTGAATTGTGCCACAAAAGGACTCACTCAAAACATGTACTTTCATAGAAGATGAGACTACTGTAACCTTGCAGGCAAGATTTGGCTAAGAGGTTGGTAAATTCATCCAGGAATGACTTTTACAACATACTGTTCTATCAGAAAGGCACAATGGAGGAAGTTTTCCAAAGGTAATACTATCTGCATACAGGAGGGCGCACTTTAGGGGCCTTGCCAACTTGTGACTTGTGATTTACATACCCAATTAGCCATTGGCTCTGTAACCCAGGATATGCCATTTAATTTACCTATTAACAATCCTGCCTTATAGAATCAGGAGTAACATTTAGATCGGGGGCTTTCTGGAGACAATGTACATTACTCAGCGGAGCTCACTGAGTTTTTAGACCGAGGCTGACAAGGGCTTGACCACCAAGCAAACAGGAAAACAGCTGACTCCAAGGCCAACTCAACCTCCATCTGATGTTTCCCTCAGTGATTTGTGCTGATATCGAGACTAAGTGTTCTGCCTTCAGCTCCAGTCTAATTTTGTTTGGAAAGCTGCCTTCTGTAATATAGCTAGGTTTGGAGTTGATAAAGACAATGCTACCCTTCTGTTCCAGAGACAAGATACACAAAGGAGGGCATTCAGAACAGTCTCCTTCCGTCTAGCATTGCCCTTGAGCCTGAGTCCTCCTTATCTCAGCTTTGTAGCTCCAAGCTACAAATTATCTCCCCACTGGTTCTGGTCTAAGCTCAAAGCAAGAACAAAGTCCAGGGCTTCTCCTGATCAAGAAAAGTCACCCTGCTTTTGAATATGGGACAAACCTCCTTTTCATTAGGAAAGGCTGAAATGGGAAGACCAAGCTGCAGCAAAGAAGCAGTTTATTTCTGCCATTTTTAGTTATGTAGCTTTACACAAGTGACCTCCTAAGCCTTAGGTTCATGTGTAACACTGGACATAGAAAGTGCATTTAGGAGGACAGACATGTGAAGAAAGCACACATAGATTTTCGAAAGCAGTAAATTCTGAGCACTTACTGGGCACCAACAGTAAGCACCCCGATTTATTTCACTGAGTCCTTACAGCAGACCTATGACGTAGGTCCCTGAAGAGCTTGTGCACTGAGAGGTCAATTAACTCTTTAAAGATTACAAAGCAGGAAGAGAAAAGGCCAGGATTTGAACAGAGAATTCTTGACTCCCTCCATTTTGGCATGATTGTCATTTCTGGCTAGATGACAGTTTGTTGTGAGGGGTTGTTCACTAGAAACCAGTAGCCCCCACAACCCCTCATTTATGACAACTGACAATACCTCTATCCAGACATGGTCAAATGTTTCCTGGCAGAACAAAACCACCCTGTCTGAGAAACATGGCTTTAGGTAATGGCATAGACTAAATACTCAGTATATGTGAGCCTCTCCCTTGCTCCCCCAACCTTGCTTTGTTTCTCACCCTGCTCTAATACGTCATTCACAGAATCACTGCCTCTTTGAGCTATAATAGACCTCCTATAAGATAATGTCAGGTTTAAGATAATTTTGGCTCATACCTTGGAGGGCTTGGGGGTACAGGGAAAGAGATAGGTAGCAGAAGCCCTTAGGTAGTTTATTGCTTCTTCCCCAAGGCCTATAATGTCAGGTCTGGGATGGGGAGGCTGGGGTGGTCAGAGTGGATTTAGTGAGAATACATACATGCCTGCCTCAGGATTAAAGGGCCTTTACTTAGTAAGTGAGGAAGACTCTGCCCTTCAGAGAATGTCAAACTCTCCTTCAGGATTTCTGAAGACTAGTGTCTTTATTCCCAAACTCCTACAATCTCCTAAATCCCATTCATTTATACATAGTTTATTTCTAAATTACTTTCAGGTCCCTGGGTCTCCAGCACACCCTCTGGGTTCAATTCTGCAGAGACCAAACAAACAAACACCTCCTTTAGTGACCTAAGAACCAACTCATAAATTTCATCTGGTTTTGAATTCTACAATCTATATACAACATTCACACCCGACCATTCACCCTCCACAAACCTCATTCTCAATGATAAGTCCTAAATCTAGAATTCAACCTTTTAGACTGTATATTGCAACCTTGCAACTCACCAATAGCTCATATGTGTCCTACATCCCTCTGATACATCCTTTAATCTATTTTCAAATTCCCACACCTATCACCGCTGTATGCCACCTCCAAACTCCCATCCTGTACCTCAGATTTCTGCCCTCCTTCAATCTGATCCCTCATCTGCATCCCCCATCTTGTACTGTGCCACCTCCACCCACCCCCCCAACCCCCGCCCCCGTCCTGACTCACGTGTTGTCTTCAAACCTTTGCTGCGATTTGCTAACTGGATACTGATTCCCTTGGGCACTCGCCCCTCAATCTTTCCCAGATTCCGCTACAGAAATCCCTTTATCTTCAGCAATTAGGATCTTCCAAGACCCTGGCTGTTTTGATCTCTGATCTTGCTACCATTACAGCAATCTCCTCAAAGCCCCTAAGATTCTGCCCGCCAACACCCAACCTCATCCAGGCCTGCCAAATTCCTTTCGGCTTCTGATATTCTGCACCTAGATACCTCCAGGGACTTCGGATCCTCACATCTCCCACATGCAGCACCCCGTCTCTCCGCATGGCCCCCACATTACCTCATACCTCCCGACATGCTGCAACTGCAAATTTTCTCAGCCCCTTTGCTCCCCTCCCCCAGCTGCATCTCAGCCCTGCCGAATCGCTCCTGAGTCCGTCCCTCCCGAACCCGGTCCTGCCACTCCGATCCAGTCCCCAAATCCTGCCATTCAATCTTGCAGCCCCGAGACCCACCACGGTCCCTGGTCGCAGACCCTCCTTCCCGCCCCCTACCTGACCGCCCGCGGCTCCGACGCGAGTCCACCGCTGCCAGCCCACCCGCCCGCTGCCTTCTGCGCATGCGTTACCGCGTACTTCCCATGGCAGTCGTCAATTCGTAGAATCGCCTGTCCGTCAACTTGCCCCGCCTCTAGAGGCATGCTGGGGCTTGTAGGTCGGTGGTACTAGCGCCCTCGGCCCAGCTGAATAGATAGAGATGGCTCTGAAACCTCGGCCATTGCAGCGTGTGATCCAGCTTTCTGCCCTGTTTCAGAGTCTAAGCACGGTTAGTCATGCTAATCCCCCAGTAGCAGTCTCCAGAAATTTCGGGCAGAGAGACGCCTTTTTGAACCTTAAATAGGGAAGACAAGCACACTCCCTTTAAAGAGCAGCATGTCCCCGGGCTAGGTATTTCTGCCTGTGACACATCCCACAGTGGATTCACAGAACACAGGGCGCTTAGGAAGGAGGTTTTTGCTAAACAGCGTGGATACGGATAGCAGAGGGAGAAAACAAGGAAAAGCCTGTATTAAGCCTTATCAGATGGGAGGTTTTGTGGCCCACTGACTGGCCAGGGCCTGCTGGTCCTGAGGGTAGTTTGAAGACAGGTAATTCCTGCTCTTGAACGTCATAAACACACAGTACTAGTTAGGAATAAGAAGGAATCTGAAATATTATGCTCTAATATTTGAAATTCCACCAAGCTGTGTACCCTCTGCACAAGGAAAAAACAACAAACACAAACAGTAATATCTTTAAACACTTTCTGACTAACTACAGACTTGGAGGTGAAGAGGCTGAGACCTAAGGGTAAATGCCAAAGTAACCAGCTTCTGTCTGCCAGAACCTGGATTTAATTTCCGAGAAGCACTCTTAACCTTGTTTTATTTTTCTGTTTTTTGTTTTGTTTTGTTTTTGTTTATCTCAAAATAAAGTTAAGAGTTGTTTTAATGAGTTACTAGGAACTCAGAAAGGTGGGAAAAGTAAATTTACACACCCACCCCCGCCCCGACCTTGTCCAAGGTTCTGTATCCACTGGACATCAATTTTGATAGAACTCTGACCTAAGCTATTCATTCTCCAACTGGGCTCTCTTCTCAGAGATGCAGGAGTTCTCATACAATTTTATCCCTGGCCAGACTTCCCGATTGTACATTCTGAGTACAGTGTTGTTATCTCAGACAGTTCTAGAGCCTTAAGCCAATCCAGGCACTCAAGGCCTGCCCAGAGAACATGTGACTCGAAGTTCTATAAAGAAATTATATCTCTGCTGGCAATCTTATGGATTGAGCAAATACCTAGAACTTCAAGACTGTGAAAGGACAGAACATTGTAAAGATACATAGTCAAATTTATCTTGGACAAGTTTTAGTTCTCGTAATGGCCATTTATTACCAACCTCTGACTCTGACCTGTGACTATCAGGTACAACTGTTAGAATGTATCCTTAAAGTTGGAGGACCACTAGTTTCCGAAAGGTCTAAAGCTAAGAATGATAATATCTGGAAAAGGTAAAAGAAATTTTCCTATCTTGCTGTAGCCCACCGACCTGATATCTCCCACAATGAATTTAAGTATATTGACTTCCAAGGTTTTTCATTGTGTGACTATAAATGTTCACAGGCCTCTTCCACAGTAGGGTGTGATATTTGGGATAGACAAGAATCTGTCAGGTCATGGATATTCATATTTGACTCCAAATTCCTTTGGGAGCAAATAAAGGAGAGAAGTACAGCAGTCCACCCTCTCTCCTTTTCTGACATCTGAAATTCAGGGAACTGGGACTGTGGAACTAGCTGCATAACAGGTTGCATTAAAAACTAACTATGACTTTGTTCCTGTTTTGTTTATTTGAGACAGGGTTTTGGGGTATAACCTAGGTTTGTCCTGTACCCCACTATGTAGCTGTGCTGGTAAGGTTTTTGTTGTTGTTGTTGCTTTTGTTTGTTTGTTTTTGTTGTTTCGTCAGCTTCATGCAAATCTAGACACATCTAGGAACCTCACCTGAGAAAACACCTTCATCAGCTTAGCCTGTAAACAGGTCTGTGTGGCATTTTCTTTACCGATAATTAATATGGAGAGTGGCATCTCTAGGCAGATGGTGCTGGGAGATATAAGAAAGGTAGCTAAGCATAATCCTGGTGAGCAAGCCAGGAAGCACCATTCCTCCTTTCTCCTTTATCTCTGCTTTAGTTCCTGCCTTGGGGTTTCTGGTCTTCTTCAGTCTCTGCCTTGTCTCCCCTTAATGATGCACTAGCAACAGAATGTGGAAACCAAGCAAACTCTGTCCTCCACAGGTTGCTTTTGGTCATGGTCATTGTCACAGCAGTAGAGAGCAAATTAGGACAGTAGCCCCTTCTGCCTGTAAGCTGTCAGTTCTCCTTACCTATTCTCCTAAATGTGAAGATGACAAACCTGTGCCATTATGCCAATGGATTTAAACTTTTTAAATCGTCTGACCTATCATTAGTGGAACTGCAAAAGGGCACAGTGGGATAAGTCAAGTAAGACTTGAGTGTTTTCTTAGCTCTTCATAGACACTCTCACATCATAACTGACCCTTTAATAATACTGTAGATGGATAAAAACCCAAATAGCATGTTACAGTTACCTCCCGGAAGCACAGAGCTAGAGTCCAAACCACCATCCAAAAACAACCCACATTTATTTGTTAACAAAGATTATTCAAAATATCCAAAACCAATGAGAGATTACAATGCTAAGTCATGAAATTTGTGACAGACTTGATTATGATCTCCTGGTCATTGTTTTACTCTTTCTTGACCAGTTCTGAGCGACATCACCAGGGGAGAACGCCACACACAGCCGCAGCCTCACCACCTTCAGGTTTTTTGTGGGATAGATGAAGAGAGATGACTTGATATTAGATTTGCTAACTGGTTGGAACTGAGAAAGCCTTGTGAGCTTAGCATGAACATCCAATGTTCACATTTCAGCAATGTGAATACTAAACACCCTTTGTGCTGGCTTTCTGTCACATCAGAGGCTTGCTGCAGCTTCTTCCTCTAGAAAGATAGGGAAGCCTTCAGAAAAGGCTCTTAAGGTAGGTACTTCTACTCACTGTGTTGTAGGTGGAGACTATGAGAGAGCTGTTGTCTAATGATTTGGGACTTCAATTCACTTCTATTACCGGGGGTAAGAATGAGAGTTCTGTTTTCTGAACATTACAATTAACAGCCGACAGTCTCACTTCAGCACTGTGGTGTCCATGTGTACGTATACACATATGCATATATATGTAGCTAGTCATATGCATATATCATGTATATCTATATTCCTATATATTATATGAATACATATAACTTGATATTTCTTTCTGACAGAAAGTTAATGGCCCTCCTGAAACTCTGAAGATAAGGCTCAGCCATGCCTTTGTAATTAATGTTCTTCTCTTTTCTCTTGAAAATAGTGTTTATCTGAATGTTCCTTTCTTTTTTTAAATATTTAAATTATTCATCACTTGAATTTATTGCCACACTCCACACACACAATCTAGGAGTAAAATAAACACTTCGAACAACGAGTGTCACTTCTGTCTTGCTGCTTTGCACACTCTGACACAATGTTAGCAGTCTTCTGACACTGAAATTTTTTAAAACACGGGTTCTAAACCTGTGGGCTGAGACCCTGTGGCAAACATCTATCTTCAAAAATATTTATATTATGATTCACAACAGCAGCAACATTATGGTTTATGAAGTAGCAACCAAAATAATTTTACAGTTGAAGGTCACCACAGCATGAAGAACTATACTAAAGGGTCACAGCATTAGGAAGGTGGAGAGTCACTTTATTTTATCTTTTATTTATTCATTCACTTTCCATCCTCATCACTGCACCTGCTCCAAATCCTCCCTCACACAGTACCTCCCCCCCCATCCTCCTCAACTTCTCCTCTGAGAAGGTGGAAGCCCCTCTGGGTGTCCCCCAACCCTGGCACATCAAATCTCTGCAAGGGTAGGTGCATCCTCTCCCACTGAGGCTGGACAAGGCAGCCCAGCTGGGGGAACAAATTCCACACATAGGCAACAGCTTTAGGGGTAATAGCTCCTACTCCAGTTGCTGGGGGACCCATATGAAGACTTAGCTGCACATCTGCTACATACTGGGGGGTGGGGTGCTAGGTCTAGCCCATGTATGAGAACCACTGTTTTAAATAAAAATACTCTCTGTGAAGCTCCATAAATACATTTTAGTATAATGGGTTTTCATATAACTTTTAAACCTCCATATCAACTTCCTAGGACTATAGATAAGCTATCAAAGACTAGGCTTCTGAATGCCGGAGAAATGTATTCTCATGAAGTTCTGGGAGAGCACAGAGCATGAAGTCAAGGTGTTTCCAGGCCATTCTTTCTTGTAAGCTTAGACTAAGACTCTCCTCCTATTTGTTCGTAGCACCGTGCAGACTTTGATTTGACAACACTGGTCAGAATGGATTAAAGGGTCAGTACCACTCTGGTTTGATATTATTTTCCCTGATTAGGTCTAAAAGAGCCTCATTGTCCAATCAGGTCATATTCTGATCTCTTGAGGGGATGTCAGCACATTCAATTGGAGGACACCAATACATTTTGAGCTGAACATTTATTGTTTCCTGTTTGAAAAGGGAGTTTTTTTTTTTTTTTTTTTAACTCTGAAATAGCCAACTCTCACCATATTGTTGGGAGTGAAATGAGAAAGCTTTTAGCATTTTTGTCTAACCTACTGTAATGCTCATTACCAAGTCTTGTAATAATTAACTTAGCGAGAATAGCATGTTTTAAAAGAGCAAGTGCTTACACAGCGGCAGACTCACCACCTTCAGGATTTTTGGGGGTTAGATGCATAGATGACTTGATATAAGGCTTGCTAACTTGCTCGAACTGAGAAAGTCTCGTGAGCTTAGCATAAATATCCAATGTTCACATTACAGAAATATGAATATTCAGTGAATTAGTGGATCATTCTATATTTGTTTGTTTTTGTTTTTTGAGACAGGTTTTTTCTGTGTAGCCCTGGCTATCTTGGTACTTGATTTGTAGACAATGCTGGCCTTGAACTCAAAGACCCACCTGTCTCTGCCTCCCAAGTGCTGGGACTAAAGGCGTTCGCCACCATCCTCGCCTTATCATATCCTTCTAAAGGATTTATTGAGCTATCTCAAGGTGCTCTGTGAGAATGTTTGCAGTTATTATGATTGCTAAACTCAACAAAAAGATCCTTTTTCATCCCCTCATTGCCAAATGAACTATGATAGGAAAAAAAAGGGATTTGCTTTCAAAATATACAGGAGAAAAGTATGAGGGGCTAAAATTCTCGTGTATCATGATAAAATTTATCTGATAATACCTATTTATTATTGTAATAGCATTTTATGAACTAACATAAGTTCACATGGGTCAGTCTATCTGCATTACTTGTCTACCATTGTATGACAAGTGACCTCTCCCTAACACTTAAAGTCACCTGCATGTGTTATCTCAGGGGTTCTGTGAATCAAGGAATTCAGCTGCAACTTTTCTTGCTCCCATATTTCAAAGTACCTTACAAGGTAGAGGTTCAGTTCTTGGCTAGATTCAGAGTCACAGCTGAAGGTTTGGAGTGAGGAGGTATTCATTTCCAAGCCCCTTGCAGTAGCTCTTGGCTAGATTGAGTTTCACTGGACAGAAAGTCTCCAGTGTCCCAGCCTATCACCTTCATCTCACATGGTTTGATGTCATTGCTCACTAAATATTTTGTTTTTTGAAAGTAGGAACAGGTTTTAGCTATTTCAAAATTTAAAATGTAATACATGAGAAATAATACGCTGAGCTTATTAAACTAAAGGGCTGTGTTCTTACAAAAGACAGCATGTAAATAATAAGTAGGGAGGGGTGCCACAGACTGGGAGAAAATATTATTAAAGAGACATCTGGTAGAGAAATTTTGGAAATATACAAAAAATAAAATCTTAAAACACAGCTGAAAGAAAACAGTCAGGGTATTAGAAGATGGCTCAGTGAGTGAAGTACTTACAGGCTTAAAGTGTGAGGACCTGAGTTTAGATTCTTGGTGCCCACATGGAAAAGTTGAGCATGGTCGTCCACACCTGTAATCCTAGTACTGGGAGGTAGAGACAGGAGGATTCTGTAGACTGACTGACCAGCCAGTCTAGCCAATTAATAAGCTTCAGCTTTAGTGACAGATCTTGTCTTGTAAAACAAGATACAGGGCTATAGACACAGGCATCCAACATCAACCCCTAGACTCCACATGGACACACACAGATGTGTGCATCCCCTCTTCCATATTTGTAAACACACACAGAGAGAGAGAGAGAGAGAGAGAGAGAGAGAGAGAGAGAGAAATAAAAAGATATAGAAAAAGTCAGACATCTTGATTTATAACAGATATAGAAAAAAGTCAGACATCTTGACTTATAACACAGGTCAAAACTTAATAGCTCACCAAAAAAGATATACAGATGGCAAATAAATATTATACAAATATACTCCACATTATATGCCACCAAATAACAATGACTAGAACAAGATACGTTCACACAACTATCACAACACCGAAACCTAGAACACTGACAACACCAAAGGCAAATGTTGACAGCATGCATGTGCATTGATAGGAGGAAGCCTTATTTATTTCTGGTGGGAATGCAATTGGCAAAGCCATTTCAAAAGGCAGTTTGGGAGTTTAACACAAAGCAAAGCACATTCTTCATCATAAGACTCAGCAGTCATGTCCTCTAGTATTCGTCCAAAGGAAGTGAAAGCATACTTCACAAAGGCTGCACATGGCTGTCTATAGAAGCTTTATTTGTAATTGCCAAAACTTGGCAGCATTGAATGTTCTTTTTAATATACATGGATAACTGTGGCATATCTTCCAGTTCATGTTCCACAATAAGTATAAGACATAGTTTGCAAGTCATGCATGAAATGTAAGTTAAATAATCAAATGTGAAAGGGATAATTCTATATGGCTTCAACTATATGTCACTGTAAACCAGTCAAAACTGTAGAGACCAGAGGGAGATCAGGGGTTGTCATGGGTTGGAGGCAGAGGTAAGAACACTGATGGTATTTTAAGGCAGTGAAAATGGTCTGTATGACACGCTCATTATGGGTACAGGTCATTACATATTTGTCTAAACAATACTAGGAATGGCCTCTAACGTAACCTGTGGACAGTGGGTGATTAGGATCTATCTGTGAAGACTCACCAAGGGTATTATATCACACAGGTGGGAGCAGTGGTGATGGAAAGGGTAAGCATAGATTAGGGGAGGCACATAGGAACATTCCTATACCTTCCTCTTAATATTGCTATCAACCAAAAATGCTCTAAAATTGTTTTTAAACAGTAGAAGTGAATGAATGTTTTGCATAATGACATCCCAGTGACACAGCTGCAGGTCCCTTAAATCTACCTAAACATTTACTCCTAGATGAGTTTCTGTTTGGAATAACACCACTGAACATATAATACAAAAATATTGTGTTTAAGATACTAGATATTATCTAGATATTATTCTTCTCTAGCTATTTCTTTCTTTTAAAAAGGCTTTTTGTTGTTGTTGTTGTTGTTTTGTTTTGTTTTTCCAAGACAGGGTTTCTCTGTATAGCCCTGGCTGTCCTGGAACTCACTCTGTAGACCAGGCTGGCCTCGAACTCAGAAATCCGCCTGCCTCTGCCTCCCAAGTGCTGGGATTAAAGGCGTGTGCCACCACTGCCTGACATTTTTATGTTATGTGTATGGGTATTTTTACCTAGATGTATGTCAATGTGCCATGACCATGTAGTACCCATGGAGGCCAGGAGAGGGTATCATATCCTCTGGAACTGCAGTTATAGACATTTCTTACCTTACATGCAGGTGCAGGGAATCAAACTAGGATCCTCTACAAGAGCAGCAAATACTCTTAATTACTAAGTTATGTCTTCAGCCCTTCCTTTTATTGTTTTTTAAAAGAACTTTTTATTGATTCTTTGTCAACTTCAAATCATGTACCCCAATCCCATTCATCTCCTCATCCCTCCACAGCGACCCTCTGCCCTTGCAACCTCCCCATGACAAAAGGAAAATAAGCAAATAAACAAGCAAAACGAACAAACAAAGCCACCACCACCAAAAACATCTTATAGTGAAAGCTGTGATATGTCACAGTATGTCACACAGTGCACCCTTTTGCCCAAACAACTTTACTTGCAAATGTTCACTGCAGTGAGTCATTGGTCTGGTTCAAAGCTTCTGCCTGTCTTCTGCTACACTATTACACTGAGCTCTCACTGGGAATCTCTCTGATTCCTTGTTGTTTCCATTGTCATGGTGATCCTGCAGCATTGGTTCTGCAGAGCTGCACTCCAGGAGTTCATAGATGGGTTAGATGTTGGGGTAGGTCAACTCAAAGCCCTCGATCTGGGTCTGGCTAATAGCTGAGTCAGCCAGCTCAACTGCCACAAAGCCCTGTTTTCCCACTTTGCACAGACAAAAGGCAGAATCCACTCTTCCATGCTCCCACCACAGGGTCAGGTCTCCCATGCTCCCCAGGCAAGGGATGGAACCAGCTCTGCAGAGCCCTCAGACATCAATATGGCTCCATGCAGCAGCCCACATCAGGAATGTCTGCATAGCCTTTGGTAATAACATGGGAAGAACATTGACACAGACCTCAGCTGCTACGGGACTGTGAACCCAGACATGGTCCTCAGCATCAGCACAGGCTGGACCATCACCATGGTCTCAGGTGGTAGTGCAAGCTACTCCTATCAGCCTGCTCCTCACCACCCTGGAGTCTCCAGGTCTGCCTCTCTCCACTGTGCACAGAACTTTCTACTTATCTTCCTCTCTCATCTCTCCACCACATACTTGTTCATCTTAATGGCACTTGGGCTTCTGGGTGTCTGCTGACCTATTTAATTCTTTTAAAACTTGATATACCTTAGATATTTTTCAGTTTCTATACAATTTGAAGATATATGTTGTTCTTCTCTTTTAATAATATAAAAACTGTCTATGGTTTCTATAAAGTTTAGACTTATAAAACATGATAAAATGTTTGTGTCCTTACATCTCCATGATCCCTAGAGGTAGCCATTTTATTAGTTTGATTAGGCCTGTCAGTATTTCTTAAGGGAAAAAACCAACAATATAGATATCACCTATAAGTACTAGATATGTATCATTTTATTCATTTCTTCTACTCACTCATAAGAACTATCTGCTGCTGTTCACGTTCCTTTTTCCATTTAATGAAATGTGCTTCTGATTACTCTATCTCACACATAATAAAAATTTTTCTAACTTCAAGGGTGTGGTAGTGATCCTACCATTTTAGATGCACCATGATTTTTCCACCAATTTCATATACATATACATATATATATATCATTCCATTCGTTTATATCTCAAATGATATCCCACTTCCTGGTTACCCCTCTACCAAAACCCCATCCCACATCTGTCCTCCCCCCTGTATGCCTGTATGAGTGCTCTCCCACCCACCTACATTCTTCCGCCCCACCGATCTAGCGTCTCCCTACTCTGGGGCATCCAAACTCTTCGGAACCAAGGGCCTCCCTCCCGTTGATGTTAGGCAAGGCCATCCTCTGCTACATATGGATCTGGAGTCATGGATCCCTCCAAGTATACTAACTAAGACACCCTCTAACAACTGAGCTGCATATTATTTTAAGAATTTTATTGCTAATCATTGTCTGGTCCTAAGGAATCCCTTTCCCCAAAGTCTGACATTTATACAAAACCCACCATCCCCCTCAGGGACTTGAAAAAATTAGTCCCTACCTGCTAAAAGGAAGCATTCTCCTTATCTCTGGTTAAAGGGACCTCTGTAAGTCAGGCTAGGAACTCTGAAGGATTCTAATCCAGCCTCTGTGTGATCTCTGTCAGTTTATTAAAATTAATTGCCTTATGGGAGGCATTCTGAAAGATGGCCAGGAGGCAAATAACTGTTTTGTCCCTTGATATCCTGCCAGCAGACTGATTCTCAGCATTAACCTGGTAGTTTCAGTGGGGGTCTGACCAGACAACTGTGTCTGTCTCCACAGGATAGAAATTATCTATGCAATGGACCTCATCTGTATGGATTTCAGCAGCTGACTGGACCCTCTCCTCTTCCTCAGGAATGAGAGTAGAGAAAAGAATGACATAGAGGTTATGTGAGGTGAGGTTGTTTGTTTGAGTAAGGTATCTGGTTCTTTGGTGAAGCTAGAAGGGTCACTAGAGGAAGAACCAAGGTGTCTTTCTATCTGGGAGAGATCAGCAATAGAAAAAGGGACATGGAGAAAGCCAACAGGATCTGCCACTTCCCTGGGAGTGTAGAGGCCATCAGTGTAGGAGTAGGTATGAGCTGCAGGAGGCAATGAGGAGAGAGCTATATTGAGTTTGATACCTCAATGAGGAGCTGGCTGAAGAGTACTAGAGAGTGACATTGAGGCTAAGGAAGAGGATTAGGTTGAGGAGACAGCTGGGGTGGGGCCTTATTCTCTATATTGAAAAGTCTGGATTCAGGTAAGTTTCAGGAGTGAGTGTGGCTTTTGCCAAGAGCACCTGGTGAACGTGGCATGATATGCAGAGGGAAGGGTGAAAGCAGAGAGTAAAGGAAGCCCAAGCATAGGTGGACCACTTGGTCTGTGTCTTGGCAGTATTTGCTATGATCAGCAAAGCAGTCAAATGTGCCATTCTTTGGACATTGAGACTAATTGCAGAGTTTGTATTGTGGTCAGGCCATGTTGGAGTAAAAACAAGGCTTACTGACACCACTAAGTCCAAGGGTGGGTCAAGTCTTTAGCAGAGTCAAAGGGTTAAGTTTTGAGTGGGAAGAGCCAGTGATCAAAGAGTAAGAGAGGCAGAGTAAAGGGGAATAGACAATTCCTTAGTTCCCTCCCAAAGGAGGGTTAGAGGCAAAGGGTGTAGAGAAGGAGATGATATGACAAGAATCTCAATCGACCACATCCTCAATGGACTGAGAGACTTGTGAAAGAGAAAGGTTTCAAATCTCAGAGAAAAGAAGTACTTTGTCCTTGTGATTAGAACCCAGTGGAGGTGAGAAGAACATTCTGGCTCATTGGTATGGCTTTTGTAGTAACATTAGACAAAACAAGGAGCTCAGGGATGATGCTTGCCCAGTAGATGAGGAGAGACAAGTGGTTAGAGATGAAAGAGAAGAAGCTGGCATGGTGGACTGGGAAAGGCTTTTGGGGAAAGGGGCTGGGGGTTGAATAGAGGAGAGGTAAGTGTCTAGTGTGAGAGATGTCCAGACAGGTGTGGTAGGCTTCCAAAGCCAGAGAAACACTTGCTGAATACTCAGGAGAGTCAGATTGTTAGAGCAGGTGTCGGGAGAGCAGCTGAAGAGAATTTGGAGCCAAAACGTGGTGGGTGGCAGAAGCCAGCATGGGCAAGCAAGCCAGACCCAGGAGGGCAAAACTAGCACTTTGGTTTAATTAGGAGATGCTAAGCTCCTTGTAGGGAGGGTCATTTATACCTTACCTGGATTTGAGTACCAAGTTAAATTAAAGAAAGAAAGAAGGAAAAAAAAAAGAAGAAGAAGAAGAAGAATGTAACTGCCCCTAAGTATTGTAGAAGAGAAAATTTGTTGTAGATAAAAATGAGAGCATAGGAGAGGCAGCAACATCTGGAAGAGTCCAGAGTGAATGTGACCAGACTGAACTGAACCATGTGAGATGGGAGAAGGGATAGGAGAGGAACTGCTGATCAACAGGGACAACCTGTGCCAAGAGACCTGCCATGAAGTTAAAAGTTAAACTGAAAGGTCAGGTAACCAAAAAGACTAAATTATATAGGCAGGAACAACTGGAAGAAGAGTAGCCCAGGTTCTGGGCTGGAGAAGTTTAACGCAGAGAGTGGTCTATGCCAGCCATACCCTGTAACACATAGGGACTGAGAGATGCTAGGAGAACCTGGCAGCCAGCTTCTGCTTTGATATTTTAAATAAGCAGCTCAGCCATTTGTCCTAGGATATCATGACCAGAAAAAAAAATAGAACTTGCATTCTGGAATTTATAGCTACCCAGACCCGAATCTTTAGCACCACCAGAGTGAAAGCTAGCTTAACACAGTGGGAAAAGTGCTTAGAAATAAGACAAGAAAGCAATGAGACAGATTTTCTTGGATCCAGTTACATTTTTACGTCCACTGGACTCAAACCTGGACATGCCTAGGAAGAGGGAATCTCACTTGATGAATTGTCTACATCAGACTTGTCTGTGGGATTGTCAGGGCAGCATTTCTTGCATGCTGATTAGGCATGTCAGCCTGCATAAGGACCGAGCAGGCCCCAGAAAGCAAGCTAGCAAACAGTGCTCCTCCATGTTCTCTGTCTCAGTTCTGACCTTCAGGTTCCTGATTTGATTTTCTGCTTTGACTAATTTCATTATGCATTATAACCTGTAAGACAAACTTTCTTCCCCAGGATTCAGTCAGTGTTTTATCACAGCAGCAGCAGCAGCAGCAGCAGCAGCAGCAGCAGCAGCAGCAGCAGCAGCAACAGCAACTAGAACAGACCCCAACTTTACACCTGTTATCTGCCATTTCCTCATGTGTAAAAAGCAATATTGAAACTTTCCTCTCATTGCTGTCAGATGTGATTGTGTATGCAACACAAGTGCATAGATTGTGGCCTGGTATATTTATCTATACAATTGAAGTCCATACTATTCATTTAACTCGGTGCCTCAACTTCGAGAAACAGAATTCATGATGAATTGCAACCCTTCACTTTAATCTTACTTTCGGTTGGATGACCTGGCTAAGTCATCTGATCTCAGATGATATGCAGTTACAGGGAAGATGACAAGAGAATAGCATAATTAATGCACTACTTTATAAAATGTCCACAAGTTTGTCTAAATATGACCTTGTAGCATAGGTAGAGTTAATATTTTGAAAAACAGAAAACTGTGAAAGGCTATGGTTCTGCTCTAAAAATGGCAAAGGAATGGCAGTTGCTTCCCATTGTTCCTCTAACCAAAACCTTTAGCTGACTCCAGCAAAGGGATGATGGTGTTTGCCTCTTCTTGGGTTGAAGGTGGCTGGTGTGCCTGGTGACTGGCTCTCTACCTTCAAGCCTTGTTACAGCAGAAATGGTATATCCAATCCAGGGTGCTAACATCTCCAAGATCTGTTTACCTTGAACACTGACTAAGACAACCCTCTGGTCTCCCAACCCTCTAGATTACCAGAAGGAGAAAGTGGGTACTGGTGAAGGACTAGTCTTTGAGTCCTGAGGATTGCATTTTGAGCAGGTCATGAAAGGGCAGTGCATGAGCTTAACTCCAGGGAGGAGAATGCAGTATCAATAAAGATGTAATATCTACAATGTCCTATGTTTAACAGAACCTAGATGACTGGGAAAGGTTTCTTTTTTTTCCTCTTATTTTCTTTTCAAACATGTTATTCAGCTGCATCTAAAAAGGGAGTAACACTCTTGTGGTAAATGGAGTAAGAGGGCTAGAGAGCTAGCTCAGGTGTCAGGACCACTTGTTCTTCTTGCAGAGGATCCAGATTCATTCCCCAGTACACTGGGGAGCTCAAGACTCCATGTGACAGTAGTTTCAGAGATCTGACACCTTTTTCTGGTCTCCACAAGGTGTAGTGTGCACACACACACTCACGTGCACACACAAGTGCACACACACCTGCACATACACGTGCGCACACACATACACATGCACACACACACACAAATAATAAGAACGGATTTATCTTGGATGGCCACCAAGCACTTTGTGTGGAAATTCAATATATTAGACTTTAACAATTGTATTTTCATTCACCATATCCTTATTATATGCAGTAAATAATATATTCCTATTGGTTTGCGTTGTTCATGGTCACATAGAGGCCTGTAGCTAGCCTATAAGTCACTTAAAAAATTTTTTTTATTGATTCTTTGTGAGTTTCCCATCATGCACCCGAGTCGCATTCATCTCCCTATTCCCTCGTATCTACCCTCTACCTTTGCAACCTCCCTCCACCAAAATAAAAAGAACCCCTCACAATCAAATAAAACAAAACAAATCATAGGAAACATCTCTTCATGTAAGCTGAAGTATGTTACGATATATCCCAGAATATATCTCTCTATACACACATCGTCACTTACAAATGTTCATTGCAATGAGTCATGGTTCAAGGTCTTTGCCTTCTGTGACACCATTGATGGTGGATCCTCACTGGGCCTCTTCCTGGTTATCCTATTGTTGCCCTGTGTCATGGAGATCCTGCATCTTTAGATTCAGGCCAGCCCTTTCCCATACTTTGACAGTTCACAGATGATGTAGATTTTGGGGTGGGTCAACTCAAAGTCCTGGATCAGAGCTGAGCTGATCACCTCTGCAGCTGTCCCATATCTGAATACCAGGGCAAGCTATCCAGCACTGCTCCTACTAAGGCCACCCAATGCTGCCATTGGCAGGTCAGCCCTTCTGCTGTAGTGCCCTCTGGGCTGGCTTACTCACAACCACGCCTCCACAGCTAGCTTCACTGTGTTGCCCAGGCAAGGTGAAAGGACTATTCTCCCAAGTGCTGCAGCTGCAAGATGAGAGACAGGCCAGCTCTCCTGCTCCCATGAACTTAGTGGTCTGTTCTCCCACTATCGCAGGTGGAATGGGAAGAAGGGACATCACCCCACCCTACCCACTTCACCCCATGGCAGACAAGTGATGAGGCCAGCTCTTCTGTGTTCATGCCCACAGCGCTATGTACCCCCTTTACCAGGACCAGCTCTATTGTGCTCCTCAGGGGAGGTGCAGGGCCTACTATCCAGAGTGCTGCAGCTGGCAAGGGGCAGCCCTAGCTCACCCACTCTCATGACCCTGGGGTCAATTCTCCTGACTGCTTCAGGTGGTGAAAGGCAAGGGAGTAGAGGGCATCACCCCTGTGCCCAGCCCACCTCAGGGGATATGAGTGTGTGTGGGGAATCAGCTCTCCCATACCTATGCCCTTGGGGCTAGCTCACCCTTGCCTTTGCCACTAGGACCAGCTCCACTGTATTGCCCAGGCAGGCAAGACACAGGGCCTGTTCTCTCAAGTGCTGTCTCCTGTGAGAAGTGGAGCCAGCTCTCCAGAGTGCCACAACCAGTAAGGGGCAGGCTCAGTTCTGCATAGCCTCTGGACATCCACATGATCCCAGACCGGGACATCCCTGACCAGGTTTCTAGTAGTAATATGAACCACTGACAGCAACACCAGCCCCTGCTGCTGCATAACTACAGATCTCAGTGGCAACAGTGGCCACTGGTGAGACTTCATCATGGCCTCAGGAGGCAACAACTCTCAACGAGCTATTCCTCCTCACCTCCCCAGTTCCATCTCTCTTCATAATGCTTAAACTGTTCTGCTTCTCTTTCTCGCCCATCTGTCAATCTTGCACATTATAAGTGGCTCTGGCTACAGACAGCCAGATGGCTAGTGGACCTCTGGATTACCCCCTCTGTTTGTGCCAATTGGTATGCTGGCAAGTGGGCCTATGGTTATCTACAGCCCACCCATGTGGCATGGTAGCAGGTGGGTGTATTGTGGTCTATCTCCCACACCATATGGCATGGTGACAGGTAAGACTCTTTGTGTCTATGGCCTGCTCATGCCTTGTGATGGAGGGCAGGTCTCTGGGCGTCTTCCCCATCCCTACTGTGTGGCATGCAGCTGGAAGGTCTCTGGATGACTTCTGACTTTACTTTTAACCTCCTCTGCCATCAGCACTGTCCTGGGATACTGTGAGGATTTCCTTGTCACTGATGTACATCACTTTTTATACTGAGTAGGCAAAGGTGCTCTTCTACTTGAGCTCAATTCCATGGACAGTAGCCTGGCAGTAGAAAATGAAGCCCTGATCACCTGCCTTAGCTCTGAGCAATCTGGAACCAGCTTTGTGGCACAGCTGGCCTGTTATCCGAGAGTTTCTTTCCCTGTTACATTTGATCCCTTCTGCATCCCTAATCTCTTCGGCCTCTGTATTTTTCTTCCCAACAAATATTCTCAGATGCCTATACTTGAGAACTACAAGTGACTCTAAGCAAACTGTTACTTCCATTCTCACCCTGTGTTCCCTATCTCTAAACGTGGTACTGTATAGGTTTTCTAAGGAAATGCCATTCTGAACTGTTATTTGTTGCAGTAACTTTTTCTCAACCCCCCTCCAGCCAAAGATGTCTCTATTTTTTTCTCAGCTCCTCTTTAGTGCCCAGCAAGCTGCACTCTGTAATCACAGTCTGGGAAAAAGCAGTCATTCCCGGGAGCAAACATCTTCAGCAGACACTAGAGGGCAGCAGGAGATCACACATGGTGTAGATCTCAGCCTTTGAATGGTCGCAACCTCCCTTGCCTCA
Organism: Rhynchomys soricoides; assembly: GCA_019843965.1. Classification (NCBI taxonomy): domain Eukaryota; kingdom Metazoa; phylum Chordata; class Mammalia; order Rodentia; family Muridae; genus Rhynchomys; species Rhynchomys soricoides. Next base: position 5,432,629 of record JADRCH010000117.1, read on the forward strand.
AGAGGCAGAAAAGAATATTAGGAGCAGATGTTGGATGGTTCCTGCCTCTGGCCAAAACATTAGCCAGCAGTTAGCTGCTGGGCAGTGCCCACAAGAGTTTGATCTTCCTCAGAAGAAAACTGCTTTCTCTTGAAGACAGGTACCCTCTTCTAGGTTATGCTTGATTACTCTAAGCCTATAAAAGACAGCAACAAGTGCTATTTTTGTATGGCAGGATCATAGGAGGTCATAGGTATGAGCTTCTACCATTTGGTTTTCAGAACACTTGGATGGGGAATTAGAATCTTCGTTTTACTGATGTTGGAGAAGTGAAATGACTTGCTAGTGATTTTAAATGAAGTATTTGGACGCAATGGCTGTTAGAATTGTGCTCAGTCCTTGCATGATCTCTTCAATGGGCAGAAAGCAAGCAGACTAAGAGAAGCTGCTTATTGTTATGACAGCTGTCAATCAAAAGACTTAGAGATTCACATTTGCTTCAGAAATGAAAGATGCTGGGTAGAAGTGAAGAAGAGTCAGGTGAAGTGGATTCTGATGATGCCTTTGACACACTTGTCCTCGATATTCTTCTGTGAATTTTGCTTCCCATCAATCCCTTAGATAATAACAACAAAACATAAAAACTGTTATTATTGACACTTCAAAGCTGAGAAAATAGCACATTAGAGAGAGACAAATAACTGATCAAAGCTGCCAAATTAGAAAACGGGAGCTGAATTCAAATTCTGGCAAACCATTCTGTTGTAGCTGCCCTACTGTCTGCCCACCCAGAAAGGCTGCCAAGATAGCTTAGAGGAGAAGATCATTTGTCAATCTACTTGTCTACTTTGTAAACCTACCTTCTTCTTTTTGGGGGGCTCTACCATGCTGTCTCTATTTCTGTTTCCCAAATGAGCACACACAAGGCACAAAACACCGATACATATTTTATGAGAACCCACTCCATAGTGCCCTACAGTCTCCGAGATGGAGATTTTACTCAACTAGCTAATTCATAGCTTTAGCATATTAAGTAGGGGGCAGGCTTGAATATTGCTAGGGATCCAAACAGCATATACTCTGGAGTTAAGTGTGACACTTACGTTGAAGATTGCCCCAGGTTGTATGGCTGCCCACATTTAACAAGGCTTACCCATGAAGAATCTAGAAGACTGAGGAAGTTTCATGTGATTAAAAGTGTTAAAGAGAGGGCTGAAGAGTGATGTCATAGTAAATAAAACATTAGGTGGGATTTCTGACCAGGTGAACGGTAAAATTCCTTCTGTTCATGAAAACATATTAGCACATGAAAAGTGGTGGGAAAGGTTGGGTGTATACCTGGGAATGACAAGCATAGCACAGGTACATGTGTGTGAAACAGAGAGATCCCAAGCAGGACTCACACAGGAATGAAAACTGTTACCAAGAATTTTTCTAAGAGGAAATACACATAATGAAAAGAGAGTGGTACAGTCTACAAATAGTTTGACTCTACCAGTTATATGGCCTTGGGCAAACTTCTTCACGTTTGTTAGTTGACATTAGTAATCACAATTGAGACTTGCTACTTTTGGCCTTGATGGTAAGCTGAGCCTAACATATTGTCATACAATTCGGAGCATTAAAGGAAGGGGAGTCATATGGACATATTTATTTATTTAGGTATTTACCTTCAGACTATTACAATGATACAAACAATACATTTTTGTGCTGAGGATATATGAGTTCATTAAACTTGCCAAGGTCCTTGTTCTTGTGAAGCAAACTTGTTGGCATGGCAGATATTTTATTAGAATATTAGCTAAAGTTACAAATGTGATAAGTACTGTTACAATTAGTGTTTCCATTGACAATAGAAACTGATGGAAGTCTGTAAGTGTGTGTGTGTGTGTGTGTGTGTATGTGTGTGTGTACTGGTTTCCACACTTCCTTTAATGTATTTAATGTGGGCAGTCACAAATCACTTAAGAGAATATCTACTTTGTTATCACTTTGCATTGTTAACATGCTGTCAAGAACAGTTATGTAGTCTATCTGTTATACTTAACCTGACAAGTGAAATCCCCTTCCCCCTCTCAGTGGTGGCATTGAGAGTGGGCGCCACTGGCCTTCACTGAAATTCTAACATCACACTTCTTACTCTTCTACCTCCATGATCAAAGGAGAAGAGAAGAGAGATGGGGAAGGACAAACTTTGTTTGACTCTGCCCTTTCCAGTTCCAACAGAATTTTAAAGCTTCCCCTTTCTCATGGGTAACTCTGCTGTGATGCCCAATGCTAAAGATTTCTCTCCAGACTAGGGACTTATCTGTTTGATACAGATCGACCTTACTTACTGGTTTTCTGGTAGTTCACTTACCTTTAGGGACTCTTGGGGAAGATTTCAAAAGCTTGCATGCTACCTCTTCCTTTTGTCCCTGGAAAACATAAGCAGTTCCCTCCCTGAATCCTCTGGATGTCTGTGCCAATTTTTTGCAGTCCTTTCTGCCCTTCTAATGGCCTGTGGGCCATTAGAATTTCTGCAGGTGAAGGTAAACCATGGTCTATTGTTCATCCCACTTTCTAACAACAGGCACCAAGTTATCTAAATAGCACTCAAAGAGATCCTTCATAGAATATGGGGTTAGAGGTCATAGGATTTGTATGTCTGTCCTAGGAAGCTAGAGACTCCAAACATGGTAATAGTTCTCTCAATGAAAATCTTCCTGAATATTCCTTTATACTTTCTGGGTTCTTCCTCCTCCTCCTCCTCCTCTTCTTCCTCCTCCTTCTTCTTCTTCTTCTCTCTCTCTCTCTCTCTCTCTCTCTCTCTCTCTCTGTATGTGTGTTTTGGCTGAGATTTTTCAGAGTTATGAAACTAATTAGAATGTCTTTCATTTTTAAAGTTCTGTATCTGTGGGCTTGATGTTGGGATCTCACTTCTGTTATATCTTGGTGTATCAATAGAAATTTCAATTTTAACATCCCGTTACAACAGCAACAATATCATTACAGCAACTGCAGCAGCAGCAAACAACAGCAGCTCATATTGATTGAGGGAGGAGCCTGTGCCAAGCACCTCATTTAGTCCCCACATGGTCTTTTAGTTTATACTGTCACATATCAAGGACACGCTGAGGACCATGGGCTGAGTTAGGCTGAAAAGTTCACATTGAACAACAAAGCAGACTAGACCTCAATGATGACATTTCAGATGAGTATTTTTCCTTTGTTTCAGATTGCTATGTGGCTCGGGCCTTGGATTAAACTGCTTCTCTCCAACAGGCCACAATATCTCCTCCTAAGAGATGATTTCATTTCAGTAATTCCTGGGAGGTCACTGCTGTAATAAAGGCCACTGTTGTAAGAAAGGCCACTCTTTAGGATATACAAGTCTTACCCTTTTCCCTTCTCCTTTCATGTTTCGAATTTGAGCCCCTGTCATCCCCATGGAGCCTTTAAATGCTTCAAGTTGGAACCCATTGCCAAAGCAAAGCTTGTCTGACTAGGAAGTCCTGCACCATTGCCGAATACTGAACAAACACCCGTGCAGCTCTGGCTCTCCCAGAAGCCCTCAGTCTGATGCCTTTGTTTTGTTTTCTGGATGAGGGCAAATGGTGCCATCACCTCCTGCCGAAAAGCTCTGGCTGCTCTCCCAACAAGGAGTTGTCACTTCAACTAAGGCTTTTTTGATGGCAACAAAATAATACCCAGCAGGAATTTGGGAGGAGAAAAAAGAGAGTTCATTTGGCAGGTTCTCAAATGAATGGGTTGTAGTGTCATTGGAACTGAACGGGGCTTGAAACCAGACATGATCCTATTTTGGAAGCATTGTTCAGAGGGATGGGAAATGTGAACAGAGGATAAGTCTCTTCAAAAATGCTCTTTATCTTTTTCCTGTCAAAGACAGACAGCCTGTTTTAACTCAACTCTCCTATCCTTGCAATGCAGAGGCCTACATGCAAACCCAGAGGAGGTCAGAACACATAGAAAGTTAATCACTGCTTTATCTGCTGACTTTCCTTAGAAAGGGTGAATTTTACTTTGTGAGGAGATCGTATCTCCATTGGAATTCTTGATTACTTCTCATGTTTCTGACTCCAAATCCTGGCTCTTGTATTCATTGGTGCTCTGTGGCCAGGGCATACAGGCATACTATGTATGCAACAAACATTTATTGAAAATATTTTTGAAGCCAGGCCTAGTGGTAAAGACTTTTAATCCCAAATATTTAAAGGTCTAAAATGGCAGGATTGGAATATTCAGGCCTTTCTGGATTACAATGTGAATTCAAATTGAACTTGTGTAACTTGTGAGACCCAAACTCAAAACACAAATTAGAAGGAGTGCTTAAGGAAAAAAAATGCCCAGTCAGGGATGACGGTGATGGTGGTGGTCTATGTGGCTGCGCACGCCTTTAATCCCGGCACTCGGGAGGCAGAGGCAGGCGGATTTCTGAGTTCGAGGCCAGCCTGGTCTACAGAGTGAGTTCCAGGACAGCCAGGGCTACACAAAGAAACCCTGTCTCAAAAACAAACAAACAAACAAAACCAAAAACAAACAAACAAACATATAGTCAATCAAACAAACAAAGAATGCTTGGGGTATGTAGTTCAGTGGTCGAGTGCTTGCTTACCATGAGGAAAGACCTTTGGATTAGTTCCTAGACCTGGAGTTAGAGAGTGGGAAGGAGTGTGCTTAAAATCTTATCACAGTTCATGAAATGTATAAGGTGAATCTGGACATCAGCAAAAATTGATCCTGCATTTTCCTTCATGGACTTTAACATTTTTGAGACAGAGGATACAGAAATCAGGGTGCAATGAGAATCTGTAAAAAGAAATCTTAATATACATTAATGGTATAGGAAGTTTGGGGAGATTTTTCTGATAAATTAATATTTGAAATAAGATGTGGGTCATGAATAGAAGTCAGCCAGGAGAAATTAAGGACCCAGGAGGAGATGGAAGGAAGCATTTTGTAGGGAGACTAAGCATATGCCTGGACTGAGAGAAAGACATAGGGTGTATTCTAAGAACGTAAAGGTCATTGCAGCTGATAAGAGGAAAATGAGGTGGGGCACTGCAAGATTAGTCTAGAGAGGCAACAGCTTGTCTAGACCTCACATATACATGACCAAATAGTTTTGATTTCTATCTAAACTAAGAATAGGGACGTATCACAGAGGAGCTACAAGCAGGAAACAGTTACATGTTTGCTTTTTGGAAAGATGACTTTAGCCACAGGGTGGGGTTGGATCAGAAACTTAGCTTTCACAATTTTAATGTCTACAGAGGAATAATTAATGAAATGGCTGATGCTCTTCCCTGCTGTAACTCTCATCTAGATCATAACTTAGGCACAATATAACCTTTGAGGAAAAAAATAATTGTTAAAAAATATAGATGAGACCTGAAGGTGGGTCTCTTTTCCTAGTCTGCTTTCTTGTTCAAAAAAAGAAAATTAATGTTGGATCAACTGACTGCCAAAGCACCCTCCTTTAGCAAAGCCAGCCCTTTGGTTCATCTGTTAATTCTACACGCCTCTGTCCTGCTGTTTATAGCCTGAGTTGTTACCTTTTAAAACCACTTACAGAGGATGATGAATGAAAAAAGCTAAAGATTTATTGATCAAAAGAAAGCACCAAAGACTATTGATTATTTGATTAGTAAATGGATAGTATCTTTAACAAGATGCATAGGTATGTTTGTTTGATCAGGGGATATTTTAAAAAATCCTTTGACACTAAGTAGCATTTGTTTTCAATTGAAATACATGCATATGACAATATATCATTGGGGAGATGCTTTCTGTGTTTTAATATTCAAGACACTTAGCCGAGAGTGGTCTCTCAAGAAGGCTAATTCCAATACTTGAGAAGCAGAGGAAGAAGATGAGTTCAACGCCAGCCTGCGGAATCAGGAGACTTCCAGCCTTAAAAGCGAGCACACAAACTTAAATGGAACACTGACAGCCCTGGGCATAATCCTGCAACTTGTGAAAATAAATAGATGATAACAGTAATTCTGGTGATTAATTGGTCACTAATTCACTGTTTCATCTTCATGAGACACCCACCCACATAGTTTGCAATAGGGAGACGATATTCTATAAGAGTGCCTAAATACGTTCTTTCAATAGTTTGTTGTATCTTAATTTTGGAAGAAGAGATGTCTCACTATGTTTTTAAGTTTGCAGTGTAAGAATGTACATTTTCTTCTAACCCACCATACTTCCACACTCTTCTCTACAATCTGTACATCCTACAGATCTGAAACTCAGTTTCCCACTCTGTACACTGGAGTTACATACAGAAGTTGCTGAAGATTTTCTGTAAAGAGACAAATAAGCGTATTTTTTAGCCTTTGTGAGACAGAATCCTTTGTGTAACCACTCAGTTCTTCATTGTGATCATATATAATACATAATATATATAGAATGGATATATCTATTTTCCAATAAAACTTTATTTACAAAAGCAGGAAGTCGAATGACTTTGTCTCATGCACAATCACTCCCCCCCTTTTTTTTTTAAACTTTTGGGTCTGATTTGTAATATCCCTGTTGTTTGGATTTCTTCCCAGACCATCTATCCAAATGGTTGTTCTCTTCCATGTTCTTCCCATGTCTTTACATAATACTCTCTCAGTCTTCCAGCTGCTGGGATGCCTTTTTCACAGCCTTGTTTTGTTTCTCTTAGTAACTACCCTTCTTTAATCCCTCTGAAAGAATGGTTAGCTGGAATTCTCCTAGTCTTCCTCTCCCAAAGCCTTTGATCTGAGGCTCATATGCATTTGCTGACAGCCAGACAGAAAAAGTGGAGTCCAGATCCCGGACCTGAGGGCAGAAAGAGTAATGAATGAAGGCTGAGTTTATTTGTATTTCTAATTGGCAAGTCCATTTCCAGATCAGCTGCGTGTCACTGCAAGACAGAGCAAGACAACTCTTACTTTTCCTTCTGACCTAACTGCCTACGGCCCTCATGGCCACTGAGATATGTGTTTACCTTTATTTCTTCAGGTTGTTAGAAGCTGCCATCTGGACCATGCTCTGTCCCTTAGTGGAGGGTTCTTCTGTTTTGGCACTTAGATGGTGCCTTGTACATTTTTTGAGGTCACTATTCACATAGTGTTTGATGTCACTCTCCAGGTCATACTTACTACTGTGCGCCTTGGAGCTTTTGGTGCTGCAGCAATCCTCCCCTTTTTTAGTTTTAATTTTTATTTTTGTATAAAATCTTAGAAAGGCAGCTTGCTAAAACAATCAATGTGGAACTGCTATACTGGAAGGTGAGAAGTTGGTAGGCATCTACTTAATTAACTCTAGTTCTGTGGCAGCAGCTGTTGAGGTGCTCCCCAGGACTCCGTTATTTATTTGCAATGAGTATGAGTGTCAGTTTGAAAGTATGTGTGTGTACCACACATGTGCCTGGTGTCCATAAAGGCCATAAGAGAGCTTGGAATCCACTGGAACTAGAGGCACAGAGAGTTGTGAGCCACTGTGTAGGTGATAGGAGATGAATCTACATCCTCCCATGGTAGCAGCAAATGTTCTTAACTGCTGATCCATTTCTACAGCCCCTGCTACTTTTATTAGGTATAGTGTGTTTGTATGTATTTGACATGTGTGTAGAGGCAGGAGGACAGCATTGTGGAGGTTCTTCTCATTTTTCCTTTTATGTGGATTCCGGGGGTGGAACTCAGGATGTTCGATTGTATGGCAAGTTCTATTACACGTGAGCCATCTTACTGGCTTGCTTCATATGATTTCAAGACTTCTTCAAAATCTCTGAATTGGATCATGAATGGATTTTCCTCCATTCATAGTTTCTCAAGCTCCCTTTATGAGTACAAAGCACATCCCCAGCATCACCAAAAGTTGGCAGGAACAGGTTAATAATATGGTTTAAAAGTCAGCAAACATGAAGGGAAGGAAAATTTAAGGTAATAGTTCTCCTCTCAAGAAGATATACTTACTCAGAGTTGATCAGCTGAGACAATAAAGACAGGCTTCTTGAAGTAGATTAAATTAGAGCATTAGTGGCTGTAAAAGATTGCAGAGGCATAAGAGAAAGTCAGGACATGGTGAGCAAAAACACAGAGACAGGAGCTACTAAGAATATAGACTATAATATGAAGCACTGTAATGCAGGGTGCCCAGTCTACATCCCAGGGAGCACATGAAAGAAAATCAGAAAGAAATAAAAATATCTTAACAAAAAGGGTAAGCATCAGAAGAGGAAATGATGCCCATACCTGACAATTCTACCTCCTTCTATCTCATTTGCCACTTATAAGTGATTTCATTGTTTTATTAATCCCATTTCAAACAACTAGTCCAAATGTCAGGACATTAAGACAGGTTTTTTTCCCCAAAGCTGCAGAAGTTTTAGCAAGCAGAACTGTTATTCAAACCAAAATTGGCTTCACCCGATGCTCATGCTTCTCTCATTATATTGTTTTATGGAAAATATAAAACTGGAGCACAAACTTAAAAGAAGGCTATAATTTGTGTAAGTTGATGATAGACAGAAGGGAATTTCTGGTCAGGAAAAATATCTCCGAGTATTTACATCTTGCTTATAGAATCATTCCGTGCAACCTACAAATTTAACATGTGGAAAGTGAGGGCTACATAAATCAACAGATTATCTAGTATAAATAGTAGGGTAAGACATCATCCTCTTACCTTCACCCTTAGGCCAGTGATTTTTTCCAAAGTCACCTTATTATCTTTGTTCTTTTCCAACAGGTACCAGTTTTTCATCGAATGCTCTTTGTTGGCCTAGAGATTTAGCCACTTAGACAACATTGGACTGACCTATGTCACTGCTTATTTTTTTTAACCTTCTAGAGACCACAGAGCTGGGCAGCAAGAAGGAGCTCAAGTCCATGCCCTTCATCACCTACCTCTCCGGTCTACTGACAGCCCAGATGCTATCAGATGACCAGCTCATCTCAGGTGTGGAGATTCGATGTGAGGAGAAGGGCCGCTGTCCATCTACCTGTCACCTTTGCCGCCGGCCAGGCAAAGAGCAGCTGAGCCCCACACCAGTGCTGCTGGAGATTAACCGTGTGGTGCCACTTTACACCCTCATCCAAGACAATGGCACAAAGGAGGTGAGCTTCCCTGGCCCAGATGCCAAGTCAAATCTGACCAACCCTCCTAGTTCCTGCCCTTATGGACCCTTTGTCCATGAGGATTGTCCTCCTCATTAATAACACCAGCATGGTGCTTTCTGTCATTTATAGATTCATTGTTCTATCCTAAGTATGTATGCATATTACACCAGTTGCAATAATGTATAAATCCCGAAATCTCAATATTCCCCCACAGTAGCTATCATTTCATTTGCACAGAATTCCAAGTAGTGTTTTTTGATTAATAGGTGGCTTTTGTCTGAGAGGTGGTTCAGGGACCTAGTTAGTACATTTTTGTTCCATTAACCTGACATTGCCAAGGTCACTGTGGAAAAAAAAAATAGAACTTGGGGGGGAGGGAAGAGAGGTAGCATATTAAAGCTTTCAATCGGCCAGGCTTTGAAGGCAGCAAATACCAACTACAATTCCATGAATTACAGCAATTCAGTCATTGTCTACAACAGAGACCGAGAAATATATTTTAACTGAGGAGCCTATAGGAAGAATGCATAGGTTTAATAAAAACCTAACAATGCTTGCCTCATTATATTCAAGTCTACAATGTACTTAAAAATATTGATCCATATGAAATTGTTGATATGTGACCATTTGATTTAGACACACAATAGCAGTTCCATATGATTCATCCTGTGATAAACAACACAGGTGATTTAATGAGTAGTTTGCCAGCACAGTGGAAGCTATGCAGGACCGTCTCTCTGAATCTTTATGAGTGAGGCTGTGGATATCTCATTGACTGCTCTATGAGTACAAGTAGTAGAAAGGATGCCTCTGGAAGTCAAGCTTTCTTCCTCTGCAGTGTGGTACAGTACAAACTAAGCTGTGTAGCTTTTGCAGTATGTTCTTAGTATGTGGGAGAGTTGGCGGGTTGACAATTCATTTCTATTTGAATCAGGAGCAAAAATCTTCTGTGTGTGTATCTTATGGAAGTTTTGCTTAGCATTGTTGAAAAGTTCAATGTTTTGAATGTATAGTAAAGTATTCTATCATTGACTCATGGTACACTAGAGAATCTCGAGTTTGGGAAAGTGATCACTAGATGTCACTGTGTTCCTTGTAAGAGATGTGATAAGCTGGAAGAACTAGTCATTCATTCATTAAATCAGTAAGTATATTTTTAAATACATGCATAATGCCTAATACTATAAAAAAGAAAGAATAGGAAAATAGATGTTGTCTCCCTCTCCCTGAATGCCAGAAATCTAATCCAGTGCCTCAGGTACGATCTGTAAGGACTGTAATACTGAACAGCACCAAATTTTCCTATATGGTCTTTTAGTTCGTGGAATCAAGCAGTCACATATACAGAAGCCAGACAGTATAAAGTCCCAGGGGCAAATCTGGGCTCATGAGTTTGAAGTGCTTGCCAAGGAGCTCTGTGGGATCTGAGAGCTTTTCTGAGAAAGTAACATTTAAAGCAAGTCCTTGTTACTAGCTACATAAAGTGAATATGGAGACCCAGGCTTGTTGGAGGAGGCAGGAAACAAAGGCATTCCAGAATCGAGGTCCAGGTCTTGGAAAGACCAAAAGGGTGGACATCTCATTTTAGAAGCTGAATGAGAACCAGTGTGGCTGGTGTCAAAACCCAAAGGTTTCCATGTATAGCACTGTGAAGAGCTCAGGCTGAGTTAGAACAGCTATAAAGACAAAGAATTTCATTCCAGAGTAGCAGTGAACTTTGGAGAGGTGAGCGTAGATCAGCAGGCACAGCTGCTGTCTGCTTTGCTCCATGATTTTTTTTCTTTAGAGATTCCCCAGGAAGTACAACTATACCTGGTTTTCTCTAAGCCTCCAGTTTTCCTTCCTCTCTTTAAATCACTAACAGGCTTCTCTATAGTAATGGCAGCCCAAGGATTGAGGTGCATCAGGTCTTGTCTTGTCTTGTCATGTCTTGTCTTTTCTTTTCTTTCCTGGAACTCTCTTTGTAGACCAGACTATCGTTGAACTCAAAAATTGGCCTGTCTCTGCCTCCCAATGCTGGGATTAAAGGCACACACCACCATACCTCTCTGCATCGTATATTTCCAAAAAACCCGCGTGCAGTCAGAGTAGGTGGAAGAACCCTATGCGGAAATGATCCAGATTGATGGCCACCCAAGGCGGCTGGTAGAAAGACAGTATTTATTCTTATTTCATCCATCATTGGTTTTCCATTTCTGTCTTAATCCTCTATCACCCACGCTTCTCCTCGTTATGCCTTCCATTGTCATCTCTGAGTGCTAAGGAGCGGCTGTATAGATAGAACACTGAAAGGCCTAGAGTACATGCTGGGCCTCATTAATGTGCCTCTTCATCCAATTCCCTTAGAAGTAGGCACTATAAGGACCTATCTCACAGATATATAAACTGGTTTTCAAATATCTGTCAGAATTAATTACACAGTGCCTAGGGGGTAGAGACACAACTCACAGTCAAACCAGAATAGTACAGAGCTTACACTATTCTATGCTTTCATGAAGACTTAGTTTATTGCAGGAGACTCAGAACATTATTTTTATCTCATTCAGTCTGGCTTTTTTTTTTTTTTTTTTTTTTTGAGGAAAAAGAAAAGCCTTACAGAGCAAAGGACATGCCAGGGCCTTGCTATGTTCAGAACCCACGACTTGCAACTCTAGGTGTCTGCCTTTTACTGTTTTATCTATGAGATCCAAAAATATATGACTGTTTCTTGTGCTTTCTTTGGTACTTCCTCTTCTAGATAATACCTGATAATTTTGTTGATGCCCAAACTGTAGTCTTCAAGCCAGATTCACACTTTGTATGGGAGAGCTAAATCACAAGTGGACCATACTTAACTGATTTTTGTGGGAGCATCCTGCCCTTGATTCTAAATGACAGGAAAAGTAAGATATGGATATTTTGAGGGACTACTGGACACTACCTCTGGTATAGTGTACCTCTGGTGGCTGGAATGTCCTGGGATCTATTCCAGTGAACATGTAGAAAAGGATGATGTCATTTGCCTTAGCTAGAAAAGAATCGTTAATTACACGTTGTGCTGTGATTTTTGAATACACAAAATGTTTTTTGTAAATGAGTATCTTTGTGATGGAGAATTTGATTAATGCACAATTCTCCTCCTCCACCTGTTAAATGGCCTTTACACAGCCCCAAGCCACAGATCTTGGCTCTGCACAACTGCTACTTAAATGTACTAGACTTTGTGTGGTTACTAATTTAGCCTGTGGGTAAAGTAGAGACTCCAAGTGGGGAAGACACAGGAGTGTCACAGTGAAAACCCAGACAGTTGGATTTGAATCCTACATCTGGCATTTACTGCCCGTGTGACCTTTCCTTTACTCATTCATAGAGTTACAATTACAATATCCATCCAGATCCATTTCGGCACTGGGTGTTTTGTTTGGGTGAACTAAACAATTGAAACTCCAGGGATCTAAATTAGACACTCGCCGCCATTGTTATATGCCATTGATTGAACTTCAGTTGTCTGGATGTGGTCTCTGTGTTATCTAAATATGGAGAAATACAAGCTAACTTTATGCAAGGTCCCCTTTTGGTATTGTGATAAAGTCAGATCTAAGTTCTTCTTTTTGAAACTTGTATACTTAGTGTTACATTTGATTGTGTTATGCACTTCAAATGTATGTGTGTATACATGTAATCCATATACATACACACTTGCTATATAATATCAGTATCAATAGGGAAAATACCATGTTTCTTTTCTTTAAGGATACATTAGTGATTTTCTTCCTTGAAATCAATTAATGTGTATCAATACTATGGTTTCCTCTAAGAAGTTATAGGAAAGTAGCTAGTGCTATCTATTGCTGTGTGCCCAATATTGTGAAGATTTTATAGCTCAAAACAACAAGCAACAGAATAAGATGAATAATCAAAAATTTATAAAAGCAAAATATTTTAATATATAACTATCTCAAGATGACTGATGAATAATAGGAAATTCTGAACACCATTCATCATTAAGGAAACAAAAATCAGAACCAAGGTGAAATGCCACCTTACTCTCAGTCGAGTGACAAATGACACACAAGTAAAGATTTTAAAGCAGTAGGGAAAATTTGGAACCAACATACTAACTTTGAAACCAAATAAAAAGGAAATCTTTTGAAGTTGAAAGAAAATCTAATCACCTAATAAAAACTTACTTCCCACACAGAGGCAATGCCAATATTACTTCTCAGATTTAGTAATGAGAAGAGAAATATATGATAAACCTGCACCCTTTCTCAATGGAAACTCATTTACTAGCTGAGGTATACTACAATCTCCCATCCAAATACTGAACCAATGGCCAACCAGTGACCAGCCCAACTTAGGATCCATCCCATGGATGGACACCGAATCCTGATACTATTACTGATGCTATGTTATGTTTGCATGCAGGAGCCTAACATGGCTGTCCACTGAGAGGCTCTACTTGTAGCTGACTGAAACAGATGCAGATACTTACAGCCAAGCATTGGACTGAGGTCAGGGGCCCCTATGTTAGGTGAAGGATTAAAAGAACTGAAGGGGATGGCAACCAGATAGGAAGACCAACAGTGTCAACTAACCTGCACTCCTGGGAGCTTCCAGAGATTGAGACACCAAACAAAGAGCACACATGGGCTGGTTAAAGGTACCCATCCCAAGGGTAGCAGAAGACTGCCTTGTCTGGCCTCAGTGGTAGAGGATGTGCCTAATCCTGTAGAGACTTGATACCCTACGGAGAGGGGATACCTGGGGGAGTGCCCTCTCAGAGGTAAAGGGGGTGGGGATGAAGGAAGAACTCTGTGTGTGGGCACCTGGAGGGAAGGCACCATTTGGGATATAAATAAAGGAATTAATTAATAAAAAATACCCTTAGTTTCCTCATCAGCAAAGTGGGTATAGATAAGTTTACCCTCAGAAGTCTCATGTTGAATAATTAGGAGACCACTTGATAGGATTTTGAAAGCTGTAAAATATTTAAGGTCTGGTGATTCACTTCCAGTCCTGTGAGAATTTTAATCATTATGTTGTCTTAGGAAAAGTCAATATAATTTTGGTCTTGTTGTGGATGTTTGGCCTTCCTGCATATCTTTATTCTTTGCCCAAAACACTTATTTGCTTCATTTCAATTTCTTGGCCCAAACTGAAGAAAACACTGATTAACATTTAAAAAGAAATTAATAAAGTCTCCTCTACCTCAGCTATTACCACCACCAGCCATCCTTATGCCACAACTAACACCATCTCTACAACAATAATGGCTGCCAGTACCACCACTCCTGCCACCACCATTATCACAACTACCATCGCCACAAGAGTGACCAATGTCAGTCTATCACTAACCACCACCATTGCCATCACTAAAACAATGATCCACAAAACTGCACAAAGAGCCTCACTGCAACAATGATTACGACAATAACTTGACCACAATTACAACCATAACAAGGACAATTGTATTACTACCATCATCAATATTTTCATCACTATCAGTATCACTGTAACAGCCATCTCCACCTTAAATAATGACTATCTTCACTCCTATTGTTATTACTAGTGTGCACTGGTGTGCCAATGACACCACCACAACTACTTCTACCACTATCCTGATCACCACTGCCAATACCACAGTTACCAGCACCACCATCACTCTACCACTGCCACATTACTATTACCATTACCGTGGTCATTGCCATTACAACTGTCACAGTGACTGTACCACAATCACTTGTCACTAGTATGTCCTTGTATAATGACATTACTGTGTGCCAGATACTGTGCTAGGAAATATGACACAGATGGCATTAGGATGTAGACTGTAACTTCAAGGACCTCACAGTCTAGTAGATGAATCACAAGACACATAAGCAACTCTAATTACTTGCATATGCTACATTAATGCATGACTTATTTTTAAATAATGATATAAGCATTCCAAATGTATGAGAAGACAGTGAGAAACTTTGAGCACCTGGATCTGGAAAATGTTCTGGGGAACTGAAGGTACATAGAGGCAAGTAGTACATATATCAAGAACCTGAGGTAGGTCTATTGATGATGAAGTTAATAATCTCTAATATATATATATATATATATATATATATATATATATATATATATATATTACATTGTACTATATTGTGTGTGTGTGTGGGGGGGGACTTTTACATTACATCCAATAGCTTAAATGGCTCCAGATATCCGACACAGACCCGACATTCCTCAACTTAACAGTCCAACATTCCAAATTACCCCTCAGTTCAGCCATCTGCATAACACCTGTAGGTACTGGGCTTTTTAATCTTATTTAACCAGCTAGCAACTTATCAGGGAAATTCTAGTGTTACTCCTATTTAGGAGATAAGAACATTTAAGATCAGAGAAGCCTACGCTAAAGTCTATACACGCCAAACCTGGTCTGGACCAGCAATGGAAGATTAATGTCCCTCCCATCTGCCAATCCAACCTGTTGCCTCTTTTTGTAAACAAAGATTATATTAATATAGTCATGTCCATGCTTGATTTCCTGCTACAGTGACAGAGTTAAGTAGAAACCACAGAAAACTCTATAGTGAGTAATTCCTAAAACACCCCCTCTACTCTTTAACATAAAATATTTACAAAACCATTATCTATACTAAAAGATAGTAGAAGAGAAATGAGAGAGAAATGTGTGAATGAATCAGTAGATAGAGGCACTTGTCATTCAGCCTGACAGCCTGAGGCCTGGGACCCTCAGGATGGAAGGAGAGAGCTGACTCTAGCAAGTTGTCTTCTGACTGCCACACGTTCACACATGTGCTGTTGTAAATGTGTGCCCAGCTTCCCCCCCCGTGTGTGTGTGTGTCTGTCTGTCTGTCTCTCTCTCTCTCTGTGTCTCTGTCTCTCTGTGTCTCTGTGTCTCTCTCTCTCACACACACACACATACAAATGTAATAAAATAATATGCAACAAACATTGAACAAATAATATTGATAGTAATATCATGTAATATTGATAGTAATATTATGATCAATATTGATAATATTGAAAAAAGAAATATTGATAGTAATTAACTTTAAATGTGTGTCTAGTATTTTAAAAATTGTCATGTGTATTAGCATGCTCCTTACTCTTTTTTCTCCTAAGTACATTTGAAGGATATGCTATTATGATAATTTCAAAACCTTAAAATACCCAAGGTTCAGAGCTAAATAAATTTCCTGTGATCATACAGCTATTGAATTGAAGGGTGAGAATTTAAACCCAAGTGGCTAATTGAAAGTTAAGGATTTGGGCTGGACAGACAGCTCCATGGTTTTAGGGTATGTACTGGTCTAACAGGAGATCTGAGTGTTTTCCTTAGCACTGTCATTGAGTGGCTTACAAATGCCTATAATTCCAGCTCTCTGGAGTCTGAACCTTTCTTGAAGACTCCACAGGAATCTAAACTCATATGTGCACACCCACACAAAGGCACACACACCTACCTAAATCTGAAAAAAAAAAAAACCCAAAAATTAAAAAGAAAGTTAAGAATTTAAAGGCAAGATTCCTAAGTCTAGAACTTAAATATTTAATAAGCCACTCTTGCAATAGGTGGAAGAGGCTCAGGAGAGCATAGGGACATTTGTTGATAAGGGTCCAGTGCAGAGAAAATGGAGAGGAATTTGGGGACATGAAAATTATTAACTTTGCTGTAGAAATGTGGAAAACTGTCGATTGAAAATGGGAAAACAGGAAAAGGGGTGTGTAGAGAGCTGAGTTGTGGGTAGTTTGGAATGCTGTGTTAAGGGATAAGGGATTTGAAAGCTGTATGGAGAACTTTAATCTCTGCCTCAAGGGAGAGGTGTGACTAGATGTGAAGGTTAGGCTAAACACTACAGCAACATTGGGCATGAATTTCAAAGACCAGAACTCCTTTTAGTGAACATGCTATTAATTTGCCATTTCTGTATCTTTGACTTTAAAGCATCTTTGGATAGTTTCCTCAGAAAATTCATTCAAAATGTGTGTGTGTGTGTGTGTGTGTGTGTGTGTGTGTGTGTGTATACCTGATATGTACGTTTTCACATGTATGAGGCTGCATGTATCAGGAAGGTATGCAGAGGTATGTGTACATGAATGTGTGTATGTCCATGTAGAGGTCAGAGAGTAATCTTCAGTGTCATTTCTCACTACTATCTACCTCTTTGCTTTTGACGTAAGATTCTCTCAATGGTCTTGAACCCCACAATTAAGCTAGGCCGGCTGGATAGCAAGCCCCCAGTTTCTTTTTCTGTTTCTGTCTTCCAAGATCTGGGATCAGAAGCACATCATCATGCCTGGATTTTTTTTTACATGAATTCTAGGGATCAAACTCATGTCTTCCTGCTTGCAAGGCAAGCATTTTACCAGCTGAGCTATCTCCCTAGCCCAGAATTATGCATTTTTATTATTGGTTTTTTTTTTCTATGAAAGAGATTCATGACATCAGTAACTTTCCTAACTATTCTTCATTCTAATGTTAGAACAGTTGAATAGGAGGATCTATTGGGAGAACTAGAGCAGAAATTTGTGTGTGTGTGTGTGTGTGTGTGTGTGTGTGTGTGTGTGTGTGTGATGTTTGGGGAGAGTGGTAATCCAGTTCAAGTAATTTTAGTAAATATTAAGAGATAAGGTACTGTTTTCACTTCAGATATATTAGAAAGCAATGGTGACACATATTCCCATCATCTGGAAGCTTCATTTCTACCAGCATATGCACAAGGGACAGAAAAATAATCAGTAAATAATATGTAAAGGTGGATAAACAGATTATGAATGAGAGAGATGTATGTATATATTCAAGTATAGAGTTCTGGGCCTCAGGTATCTCAAAAAAAGACTCACTGGAGCAATCTGAAATAAATATTCAATAAGAATGCAGCTTCATGGGCACTTTGAACCAATTCTGTTTGTCTAAGAGCTGAGATCCTGTCTTTTGATTAGCTTCCCCAGGTTCATTATAACATTATTCTTTGTATACTTGGACCAAAACTTTGCTTCATATATCTTTGCATTTTAAAATTCATATAAAGAATCCATTGTTTATGGATTAAGAAAGTCAAATGTTTCTTACAATCTAGCTTAAATCTTCTCTACTATTATGGGCCACTTCTTCTCCATCTTAGATTCTGAGAAGGAGGTGAGGTGGCCAGGAGTCAGCCTGTCAGGCAGTCCTTGGCAGCAGGGAAGATCAAAGAAAAGGAGGGGAATAATCCGAATATTACTCAACACACACATGGTCAATTACAAAAGGGGAACTTAATGCTTGGCTTGACTACTTACAAAACTGGAAAACGAAGTTCTTTCATAGGAGTAGAAGACTACCAGATTCAGAAAAACATACGGGACACAAAGTCTTAGCAAATGCAAATGGTTTTGCATGTCAGAGAGCAGAGCAATTTGATGAGGCATCGGATTTCATTATTAAATGTAATAAGTAGAACATCAGGGCACTCCTTCCCTGTACTTCAACAATAACAAGCATTTACTAGGTATTGCGCGGTGCCAGGAGCCCAGCGAAAACACTGGATGCACTTAGTTCACTGAACCCTCTCATCAACTTCACATGCACATAGTATCATTATCTTTCTTTTTGAGAAGTTTGATCACTTGATCCTAGCTAGTAGAGCTAGGATTTGTCATCAGCACCTGACCGTTTCTGATTATATTGGCTCTTTCCTTCCAGCTTTTACAATAAAGTATAATAAATGGTTGCCTAACATGTACTAAAGACATTATCACTTCATTCTGCTTACTGTTTCCAGCTACCATCTTGTCTTTACTTAGTTCCCAGCTTCTGGAAAACTGAACAGTGTATGCCTGCATCATTTCATTATCCTTGATCCTGGCTCACTCCAGTTATTTGGCTTCTCCCATTTATATCCCTAGCAGACCTCTGTGCATCATGTGCCATGAGAGGCTTTGTCTCTCTTCTGGTGGTGCTTTCCATCTCCGTTTTCATGATACTGAAGCCTTGGCAGCGTCTACCATTCACATTGGTTTTTTATGTTTTTAGTTTCTGTATCCCTATCCAGCCTCCAGCACATCAACAGATTCTGTAGATCTGTCTCCTTCTTTTTATAAAAAACTTTTTAAATTGCATATCTTCTTTATTTACATTTCAAATGTTATCCCCTTTCCCAGTTCGCCCCCCACTCCTGGAAAGCCCTATCCCATTCCCCCTCTCCCTGCTTTTACGAGTGTGATCCTCCACCCACTAACCCACCCATTCCTGCCTCCCCACTCTGGCATTGTCCTGGCAGTGTACTGGGGCATCAAGCCTTCACAGGACCAAGGGCCTTTCTTCCCATTGATGCCCAATAAGGCCATCCTCTGCTACATAAGCTGCTAGAGCCATGGGTCCCTCCATGTATACTTTTTGGTTGGTGGTTTAGTCCCTGGGAGCTCTGTGGGGTCTGGTTGGTTGATATTGTTGTTCTTCCTATGGGGTTGCAAACCCTTTCAACTCTTTCAGTCCCTTCTCTAACCCCTCTATTGGTGACTCCTTACTCAGTCCAATGGTTGGCTGCTACCATCTGCCTCTTTATTTGTCAGACTTTGGCAGAGCCTCTCAGGAGACAGCTATATCAGGCTCCTGTCAGCATGCACTTCTTGGCATCCACAATAGTGTCTGGGTTTGGTAACTGTATGTGGGATGGATCCTCAGGTGGGGCAGTCTCGGGATGGCCTTTCCTTCAGTCTCTTCTCTACACTTTGTCTCTGTATATCCTCCCATGAGTAGTTCCTTCCCCTTAAAAGAAACACTGAAGCATCCACACTTTGGTCTTCCTTCTTCTTGAGCTTCATGTGGTCTCTGAGTTGTATTTTGGGTATTCCAAACTTTTGGGCTAATATCCACTTATCAGTGAGTACATACCATGTGTGTTCTTTTGTGGTTAGGTTACTTCACTCAGGATATTTTCTAGTTCCTTCTATTTGCCTAAGAATTTTGTGAAGTCATTGTTTTTAATAGCTGATTAGTACTCCGTTGTGTAAATGAGTACATTTCTATATCCATTCCTCTGTTGAAGGACATCTAGGTTCTTTCCAACTTTCTGGTTATTATAAATAAGTGTGTGATGGACATAGTAGAGCATGTGTCCTTGCTGTATGTTGGAGCATCTTTTGGGTATATGCCTAGGGGTGGTATAGCTGGGTCCTCAGGTAGTACTATGTCCAATTTTCTGAAGAACTGCCAGACTGACTTCCAGAGTTGTTGTACTAGCTTTCAATCCCAACAACAATGTGTAGGCTTCATCCTAGGGATGCAAGGATGGTTCAATATATGGAAATCCATCAACGTATTCCACTACATAAATAAATTAAAAAAAAAAAAAAACAAAAAACACATGATCATCTCATTAGATGCTGAGAAAGCATGTGACATAATTCAACACCCTTTCATGGTAAAAGTCTTGGAAACATCAGGAATTCAAGGTCCATACCTAAACATAGTAAAAGCAACATACAGCAAACCAGTAACCAACATCAAACTAAATGGAGAGAAACTTAAAGCATTCCTACTAAAATCAGGGACTAGACGAGCTGCCCATTCTCTCCCTACCTATTCTGTATAATACTCAAAATCCTAGCCAAAGCAATTAGACAACAAAAAGGAGGTCAAAGGGATACAAATTGGAAAGGAAGAAGTCAAATATTTGCAGATGATATGATAGTATATTTAAGTGAACCCAAAATTTCCACCAGAGAACTCCTACAGCTGATAAACAACTTCAGCAAAGTGGCTAGATATAAAATTAGCTCAAACAAATCAGTAGCCTTCCTCTACTCAAAGGATAGATGGGCTGAGAAAGAAATTATGGAAACTATACCCTTCACAATAGTCACAAATAATATAAAATACCTTAGTATGACTCTAATCAAGCAAATGAAAGATCTGAATGACAAGACCTTCAAGTCTCTGTAGATCTGTCTTCTTCAGGGCATCCCAAATGCATTCATTCTATCCATCCTGATCTAACTCTTCCTTGTTCTACTGTCTTCTAATAGCTAACAAGGATCCTGTCCCCCTAAATCCATCCTTTCGCATGTAGTCAAATTGATAATTCCAGCACTAAATCTCTCACATAATTTTCCTGATTAGATTATTTATTTCTTTATGAATAGATTTCCTGTCGCTTTTAAGATCAAGAACAAAGTCATCATCATGACCCATGAGGGGTCATGAGGCTAGATATCCCATTCTAACACTCATTCTTCCTTGTTGCCTCATGCTCTCCTCCAGTCACAGTGATGATTAGTCTATTTTCTTAAAATAAGTAGCTTTTTTTTCTGACAAAAGATTTTGCATGTGCCATCCCTATGGTGAAAAAAATGCCTGTTTTCCCCACTCACTCTCCATTTAGCAGACTGATGCTCACTCATCTGTTGGCCAAGGCTTTATGGTTGATGAATCCTCCCTCCTGCTTCTTCAGTTAAGTTCTTAGTGCCTTTCATGTTCTTCCATAACAATTTTCACAGTTAACAATTTTGATTTTATTGTTTATTTATGATTGTTTCACTGCTGTCTGCATCTCTTCCTCCACATGATATTATTTATGATTACAACAATGCTTGTGAGAAATCAAGGCAAAACATAGGGAAGAAAGGAAGAAGAGAGAAAAAAGAGGAAAATGAAAGAATAAATAAAGAGAAAGAGAGAAAGAAAAAAGGAAGGAAGGAAGGAAGGAAGGAAGAAAGAAAGAAAGAAAGAAAGAAAGAAAGAAAGAAAGAAAGAAAATGTGAATCAGGAACAGAAAGGATTTTATAGGCATATATTTCTTCCCCTCCCTGTCTCTGGAGAGAGGTGTACACACATATATAGGTACATACATACAGGCAAATGTGTGAAGTGGCTAAAAGAGGATGTCCAGGTGTCCAGTGGTTTCCTCTATCATTTTACTTTTATGAGACAAATTCTCTCATTTGACCTAAAGGTTGGCTAGTTTGGCTGACCAGCAAGCTCCTGTGATCTTTTGTCTTCACCCTCCAGTGCTGAAGTTACTCCCATGACCAACAGTACTTGTCTTGTACCTCGGTCCTGGAGATTTGAGCTCAGGCCTTTGCTTCATCAGTAAGCACTTTTATTCATTCAGCCATCTCCTGATCTTTAGTTTTGTTGTTGTTGTTCTATTTACTTATTATTCAATCTTAGTAGGGTGATACCAGCTGGCCCATAACTCACTATATAGATAGATCAGACTGATCTTGAACTCAGAGAGATCCACCTGCTTCTGCCTTCCAGGTGCTGGCATTAAAGGCAAGTTCTACCACACTTGACATCTGTGTTTTAAAAAAAAACTTTTCTACTACATATAGTGGAAGGCATGGAGCTTATGTTTGACCATGCTTGGTTTTTATGGGTTATTTTTCTTCAGTTCTCTCTGTGAATTCTCTTCTCTCAAGGAAAGCCACTGTTCTTGCCATTGAATTAAAATACTTTCCTATACATTCAGGAGATGATTTTATGAGATCAATGGTTGGACCAACTATATTATATGAGTAGCTTTTATATGGTGTAGTGTATGATGCACAGTAGAAACTCAATCAATTTATTTAAATGAGATCAGATGAATGAAGAATGAAGAAATGTCATCAATCTACAGTGGTTTGTCTACCATGTATTTTCACTACATGAACTACACCAATTATCCCAGTGTTGTTATATATTTATTTTCATTTTATACAGAAGGATGCATAGGCTGAAATCATATAGACAACCATTCCTTGAGGTCCAGGTCAGAGCCAGAAGAAGAATTCCCTTTCCAGTGCCTCTACAGCAACTCATTCATCATAGCACCATCATTTATCTGAGAGTGTCATGCAAAGACTATCCCAGCCACAGAAATGTTAACTTCTAGAACAGAGCAATCTTCAGACCCCATCTCTACTGGCATTTAGCCCTGTTCACCAGGAGTCTCTTCTTGGGTCATTAGACAATTTGAGTTTACAGTGATGTTAAGGACCCAGAGAGAATTAAAAAACAATTCAACATTCTCTTTAGATTTATCTCTAAGAGGAAGAAGAAAAATATTCATTCCAGATGTGCCTCAAGATGTGTCAGGCGTATATACTTGAAGTCACCAGTTATACAAATGACCATTCTATATAGGGCCTTTCTGGTCAACAATTGAGGGATACCTGGCATTTCTGAGCAAAAGGGTTTCAAGCTATAAATTATATTCTGAGCTGAGGGGAAGATCATGAGGAATGCAATTTTTCCTTGCACCGTGAGGTTTTGTTCTTGTTCAATTTTGTCCACATTATATCATTTAAAGGAACGCTGTCAAATTCCAGAATCTTCTGTCACTGTAAAATTTACTTTGTTTAGAAAATCATAATAGATATAAACATAATGACACAGTGGACTTCCATGTATTTATTACTGAATTTAATCAATGACCATCCCAGGCTGACCTCACCAGCCCTTTCATTTGTTTTGCTGAAAAAGACCCACCTCAAACATTAGGTAATGTTTGATGTAAACGTTAAAGCAAACATCTCTAAATGATAAACATAAAACCACCTTAATATCACTACCAAGCTTCTCCAATTAATAGCAATTTCTTTACATTACCAGCTTCAGGTGTTGTGTGGGGTTAACAGATTGTCTTTTACTTTTGTTTCCAGATTACTTGTTCAAATTGAGACCAAAGTGAAATCAAAATCAAAATGTTCTGGTTGGCTTTTAGGAGGGACTCTTCTGCTCTATAGCTCTCTCACTAGCTTTCCCCCTTCTTCATCCCTTTCTCCCACTTCTCAATATGACAAAACTTAAGTTTTCATGATAAAACTCAGTTATTTGTCCTTTAGAAATCTCCATAGTCTGGATTAGTTTAATTTCCATTCCACTGTGCTACTGAACATCTTCTGATCTTGCATTTTCAGTAAATCCATAGTAGGTCTATAGGGTTGACCACACTTGTATTTGTTTTTACTTTTACTGTTGGTCTGTTTGTTTTTGGGAGCCCATCAGAGCCAGTATTGACCTTCCTCCATATCTATTCAACTGAACAGAAGAGGAAGTTGAGATTTGTGTATAGTTAAGATTTTCTTTTTGATCAGGGTGAATCTGTCCCCAAGCCCTGCCGTTCCCTCTCTCCTGTGTGATTTTGGGAAGTCACTCTGAGCCCTACTACTCTCAGATGCGATATGACCTTCATGTTGATTCCTAATTTCTGAGGTTACTACATTAAATGAGTTGAATAATAAATAACATGCTGAGCTTTGTGTATCACAAGTAATAAATGCTAAGTAAAAACAAGCTTATACTTACTTATCTTGCATATCAACCTTTTGCATCTCCACCTTTGTCCTTTCCATCTCTGTATTTTCTTATATTATTTTATGTTCACAAAAGTATCTATGGTAAAGAGAAGAATAGAATTACCCAGGCATCCAGACCAATTCATTCCTATTGTCTTATTTTTATTGTCTTCCCCTGCAGGAAGTTATGACTGAATATCGCCAGTAAAGGCTTGTTCAGTGATGCCCAAGTGATCTTTTCTCCTTACTACCAGAGTTACCACTTTTATGTTAATTCAAAAATATGTTCCTACACATTTCATGTTCTTAGTCAGGTGTAGGGGCAAACACCTTTAATCCTAGCACTTCAGAAGCAGAGGCAGGTGGATATCTGTGATTTCAAGGCCAGTTTGGTCTACAATGATAATTCCAGGACAAGGCCAGCCTGGTCTACAAAGAGAGTTCTAAAATAGCCATAGCTACACAGTGAGACCCTGTCTCTAAAAAGCAAACAAGAAAAAGAACATTTACTGTCATTGCTGTTTCTTATTCAACCTATCAATATTCTACCCAGCACATTTTAGCTATTGACGTAATAGAGCTTGTGTGTTGAATCAGAAAAATGAAGGTTTAAATATAATGTTTGTCACAAAATATCTGTGTACTATTATGTTTAGATGTACATCTTTAAACTTTTCTTTGATCATTAGTAAAACAGGTTTTAGAATTGTTTTCTAGAGTAGCTAATAATCCATGGACAATGCTTAGTAACAACACTTGACATATAGATCAACAACTTAGTCCTCTCTCACGCTTATAATGGACAGTTCATTTTTCATATTTGTGACCCATCTTAGGTCTCATCTTTACTTTTGGGGGTCTGGTATTCATCCATGGTCCTTTAGCAGTTTTTGATTACACAAGTTCAATTCTTCCTTTGGACTCACCTCAGTCTACTTGTGCTGCTATACTAAACTACTTGAGACTGAATAATTTATTGAGAACAGAAACTCCTATTTTTAAATGGTTCTGGAAGTTAGGAAATCTAAGAACAAGCTGATAGCAGGATTGTTGTCTTCTTGGGGCTACTGTCTGCTTTCCAGGTGGTTGTCATTATGGTCTGGAGGGAATCCTTGTGGTATCTGGAGAAGAAGGAACTCTTTACTTCCACCCCAAGCTCTGTTATAACGAGAGGAAAATTCCATTCATAATGACAGTGGCCTCATATCTTAATTATTTGCCAAAGGCCATGACCCTTTGTTACCACAAAGATGTGATTTCAGTTTGTAGCCCAGAAAGGCTTCAAACTCACGATCGTCCTGCCTCATCCTCTTCATTGTTGGATTTAACAGGTGTGATCCACCCTGCCTAGCAGGGTATATTTCTTAGCACAATTCCATTGGGGATTAATTTTCAACATTAATTTGAGAGCCATGATTGTAATCACAGGAGACATAGTCTGCCAGTCCTCCATATTAGTCCTTAAGAGAAATTATTCAGCTTCTAAGTCCTTGGTCCTATGTCCTTAGTCCTATGCTACTTATGAAGATTTGAGTTAAAATACACAGACTTTGTCAAGGCAGTGTAGTATTAAGGATAATTTTTTTAAATTTTGATTTGTCCAGGATCATAATAACTATAATATTTGTGACCATAAACCTAGTAAGTATTGAGAACATAACTTTTAAGTGAAAACTGAAGCTCAGGAGGATAAACCATATACTAGCACCCTTATGCCTGTTAGCTCATAATCCTGGCTTGTGTGTATACTGTTGACCAAATATGTAACTTCCAGAACCTTGGTCATCACTGGGTCCTGGGTACTTTGGCATAGACAAATCCTTTTAACCCCAAGAACCCTTCATTAGATTCTAGAATCCCTCCTGTTACTATTGTCTTCTTTACCTTTCCTTTAGTCTCACATCTTAATTACTTCTCAGTCTATTAGAAGGTAAGGTCTGTCCCACCATCTAACTGACAGTTTTATAAAAAATAGAAAAAGGAAAAACAAAATACAAAACACAACAAACAAAAACAACTCATGAGAGACCTCTGATTTCTTCAACCCCAATTCTTCTCCACACTTTCCAGAGAGCATACCCCTACTTTCAGAATAGTTTTGACTTGTTGCTTCAACTTTTGCTCACTGTAGTTTGACTTCTTTCTCTTAACAATAGCAAATGGAATAACTGGTTCTCCTAAAAAAAAAAAAAAAAAATCAGATGAAATGCTATGGAAGCTTGCTCCAATTCAAATCTATCTTTTATGATAATTTTATCTCTTAAAAATTATATGGGACACCAGTGAAAGAAACACAGTTGTTAATGTGGCATTGGGGACTTTGTGTTATTAAAGATGCTTACTCCTCTCCCAGCCCTTTCCTGATTATTGTTTCTCAAATGTGCATGTACCTAATTTGAATGGAATTGGAGGTAAATGTATATTGGGATAAAGACAACAGTATAAATAGAGATAGGCTTGGTTTCATGTTTTTAATATATTCAACATGGTGTTAGCTATGTCTCAGGTAGACACACTTAACACTGGCATTTTGAGACTTTTAGAAAGGTTAGTAACATGTCACTGAAAGCTTCTTGGTCTTTTAAGTAAGATAGAGCTAAGTTTGCTTTCTGACTTTTTCCATGTTGGATTGCATTTCTTCGGTGACAATATGTTAAAATCCCTTGGTCTCATCTCTTCATTAAGATGAGGGTAATAAAGGGGCACTTCTTCAAAGGATTCCTACATATTATTTTAGGCCTGAAAAAAGACAGTACACAAATAAAATCTATGTTAGAGTTCTGTTTCACCGCATACTGTGGGCATATAATTTCATTCCTCAGAATCTGAATGGAATGCTATGATAATGGTATTTAACTCACAGAGTTGTTAGACTAAATAAGATTATGTTGGGAAGCATTTAGCCAATTCTTTGTATATTAAATACTTGATGTAAATCAGTTGCAGCTTTACTCCTCTTTCTTTACATTCTTCATATCCCCCTCTTATTATTTGTTTTTGCCCTCTTGTCTTCTTCAGCTCTTGCCTCTGATTAAAGCATCGAGTGCAAGGTATAATAAATAGCAATTACTTTACCTTCACAACATTTGTTGATTTTAACCAACAAATGAATAGTCAGCTCATAGAGACAAGAAACTCATTGCTTCCTAAAGGCAAAGGTAGTATCTCTGAAAGTTGATTCCATTGACATAATTTCAATGGAGAACATTAAACACAATAAAATAACTCTTAGATGGACACAGGTGTGTCCAGAATTGCTTTATCTGTTTAAAAAAATGGGTCTAGCTGCTTTTTTATTGTTCGATTCATGAATATTTGTGCGACAGACTATTCCTATTCAAGACTTAGGCGGTAGTTATTAAATTTATCAATGTCTATGTGAAATGAAGAATATAGGTTTAGCACTATTTTAAGGCACTTAAAAAGATACCATAGTTATTACATAGTTAGAGATCAATATGACCATTTAATGTTCAAAAATTAATGTGCTTGAACATGGATGAAATTGAAGTTATTTGTATTAGTATAAGAACCAAGAGCTTTGTTCCAATGACCGTATTCTTGACTTCTATATTCTGCTGTCCACCAAGCATGTAGAATCTTTTACCTCATTTTGGGTTAAGTGATAGGGACTTTTCTCATTCCATTGTTTGAAATGTGTTTGTAATGAATCTGGAAAGAATCTCCCACATTAAAAACCTGAGCTGTAGCTTGTCTGTAAAGTACTTGCCACCATGCAACATGCCCTATTGTTTAGCCTCAGAAAGAATAAAACCAACAACAAAAAGAAATTCCTTATAAACAAATTCCTCAGCCATATTCACACACCTCCGTTCAAATGCCAAGGGAATCTCAGTATTGGTCTGGAGGAAGTGTGCCTCTTCCTGTGCTCTGATTTTCTCCTTCAATCACACACTTATATTCTCAACTACTGAACATCTACCAGCAAAGGAGATTTATTCTGTTGGATGCTTCCTCCAGTACCACGAGAGTACTAGAAAAAGAGGTTACCAGTGGCCACAGGAAAAAAAAAATGCCTTTATTTCTGTTAACACTTAGCCACTTAAACTCTATGGTATTAGCCTTTCTACCCGCCTCTCTTCTCCAGATGTTCTTACTACAAGGGAGAGACATTACTATCTGTCAAGGATAGAAAGCTTTAGAAGACTGATCTTGTCTGTTGGGTGGGGCTGAGATATTTGGTTAGTGGCTTCCCTTAGGAAAAATATATGTGTTTCATCCCATGTTCCCTTTCTAGGACTGAGTGGGCCAGGAACAACGCCTACAGTTGTCAAAGACAGTCTGAGAGAAGGAATTTAGATCTGTCCAAAACTAAGAATCCCTGGCAGTTCAAGGTCACAGGGCAAGATGCCTTGGGAAGATGACTCACAGTTAGATGGATGAGGCTACTGATATGGCTATGTCTTCTCCCTGGAGTTATAACTGATGTTTCCTATTGTTCATAATTGGTCTGCTATTCATCACTTTCACAATTGCTATCAGCTCAGTGACACGGAGGACAAATGGTCTGGAGATAGTTTAGAACAATGTCAGCACAAGCTGTTGCCCTGACAACTGAGTAGTTCTATTCAGGATCACAGAGCTTAGCCATGCAAGGAACTTCTAGCACTCAGACTTTGCCACACACCCTTCAATACTTGTTTGTACAATGAGCTTGTTAATAGTTCTTGATTAAAAAAAAAAAAAAAAAAGAACTCATAGCTACACAAAGGGGGAATGCAAATAAATAATTCAACAGAATGATAAGTTTAACAGATGTTTGACCCAAGGTACAATAGGGGCTTTCACTTCTGAAAAGTAGGAATGATTTTCAGAGAAATTTCCAATGGTCATGAGTCTTAAATGATAAGATTGGTTTGATCAAAAGTAGAATGAAGGGAAAGAAAATCAAGATGTGCTATTTGATGGCAAAGTGACATGAAAGTGTGTCATCTGTCAGGTTCATGACTGGTGGTTAGGTATAGTTGGTGTATGGGGTGCAGAGAGACTAGTGTGATTGTTTGGTACCATTTTGTAAAGAATCCTGTTCAAGTTATGAAGTAGAATATTTATACCTGTTTCACTCTAAGTACATTTAATGACAAGAAAGGAAATAGCCAAAACTTTCTAAAAATAGAAGGAAATGTTATTATAATATCTTAGGGTTTGTTTGTTTGTTTGTTTCAACAGTTATCCTGGTGCCTGGTGATTGTTTGCACAATCATTTAAGCTTATGCTTATTCTTGCTGTCATCTTATGTTGTAAGCCTAGCTTCTCCAAAGAAGTTGAAAGTTAAGACACCCAGAAAAACTGAAAGAATACCTGAATCTAAATTCCTAATAAAAATGTCAACTGCTCTAGTTTGTATTAACCAACTTGTATTAATCAACCAATTAGTTTTTGTTAAAAACAGTATATTTACTTAGTTCAAATTTTGCCAGTAAGATCATCTTTTCTATGATAACTAGTTTTTTAAAGTTTCAAAGTGAGGTGCCTAAATTCAAGTTGACATACTATTAACTGGCAGCATATATCCAAAGCCAATGATTAAAAAGGCAAGAAAGACGCTTGAATTTCTTGGTTCATTAGCATGCCTGGAGAGTTTATGAAAGTGCAGGTTCTGGAGCCCTGGGAGCCCTTCTTCAAGGATTATTAGTGGGTCTGAGGTTAGCCTAAGAATCTAAATTGCAACAACTTTTTGGTCATTAATGATACAGGGATTAATATGTGAGAATTATTTGGAGTAACTTTTTTATTGTTTATGTTATAACTTAGTCCATATGAATCAAATAGGTGGCATATTCCTAATTCTCTGTATTTCAAGGCAGAAAGCAGGAGAGTCATGACTTCAAAGTCATCTTTGGTTACCCGTGAGACCCTGTCATGAGCAAATGAGAAATCAACAAGAGCTTGGTTGTTCGCTCAGTGGTGGAACACTTGCCCAGCTTACAAGAAACCAGGAGCTTAACTCTTAGCCTGGAAAACAAAACAACAAAATCAAGCAAGCGAATAAACAAAAACCTAATAAACAAAAGAACTCCAAACAACAACTTGCCTGTCTTTTGTAGATTACCTAATTTATGTAACTCTTTCAGACATGAAAGAGTTCAAAAGAAGTCTACATTTGTTTCTGTTATTATTTGGGGTATTTTACCCAAAGTTTAATAGAGCCTTCCAGGAAGGTGTGGAATGTTTCCAAGTGAATGGTTTTTAATCTTTGAGCTCTTAGATTTTTTGCAAGACTGAAGGCAGCATCAAGGAACATGGCAAAGATTAAGTGTGAAGAATTACCCTGAGGCTTGGCAGAGGAGAAGTCTTCAAAGCTAAGGTGAAGAGATAAAGGAATAATTGATCAAGGTTCTGGGGATAGGGACTGTTGGAATACTCAATCCTAAACCGTATCATTTTTATCCTCCCAAGACCCAAAGAATGTTGGAGAAGTGGGGATAGAAGGAATCTAAGAGCCAGAGAAAGGAGCGGAGTAAGGTGAAATACTGACTTCAGAACATTCTTTATCTATGATTATGGTCACATGACCTACATGAGATAAGACCTGTTAGTATCCTGCCATCGGGTAGTAGGCATGGGGCCTCTTAAAGACATATAGACAGACAATGGTAACTAAAGGGCAGGGGCCTTCATCCTCCATGATCAAGTTTCTATACTGTAGACACTCTATACTACAGACACTATACTACACTGCTGACACATAGTTGTTCTCAACTTCCTAATTCTGTGACCCTTTAATATAGTTTCTCATGTTCTGGTGACACACAACCATAAAATTATTTCATTGCTACTTCATAATTGTAATTTGTTACTGTCATGAGTTGTAATGAAATGTCTGATTTGTATAATATCTGACAGTTGTCACCAAATGGATTGTAGCACACAAGTTCAGAACCACTGGTCTATAGGAAGTTAATGGTCTCTGGGGAAGGAAGTGGCATTTTCTTCCATGGAATAGATGCTGGTAAGGCACCTATCTTATACATAACTTCTCACCCAGTACTTTTAGGAAACACAAATGTAATGGATCATACAAAAATAATAATATCAAAATTGGAAGATAGAAAGAATACAATTTGAAAAGAAGAAGAGGGTCAATAAGAATGGAAAGGGGGAAAGGAGGGTAATGGAGGTGGATATGCTGAAGATACACATGCCTGAAGATAATGTAATAAAAACATTATTATGCATAGCTAATATGTACTAATAGAAAATGATAAAAGAGAAATATAGGACCATGATTTCTGATGTTGGCTAACTATGATGAACCAATTGATTAATCAATTATTATTATTGAATCAAATGTAAACAGTCAGGGTCCCCCAAAACAACATACACACAGGATACTTGGAAAGATAGGTTATCAATTAAAGAAACACTAAAGTATAATGTAGTTAAGAATATTTTGATATATAAAGACTTAGAAGAAGATGCATTAAAAAGGAAAGAGTCTATCCTAGATTCAGAGGATCTATCCTGATTGTAGACTGAAGAAATATTGAGAGGAAATTATGATGGGGAAGAAAGTGTATCTGGGAGAAGAAATAATATATTAGGGCAGGAAGTGAAAAAGGCGTAACTGGAACATAAAATACTAAATAGTATTTAGTGGCAAGAAGGATGCTAGAGGGAGAAGCAGAGACCAGAGGTTTGATGAGCCTGCCATCACACAAAGGAATCCAAAGGCCTTTTAGTAATTGAATAACCAGAATCATGCTCCATACATATAAACAGGGGGTGGGGAGCTACTCTGGAAGTGCTTTTTTCTCATGGTGATACCAGAAGATCAGGCCCTCAGAAATAAGACTATCCAAAGCCCTCATTTTATAGAAAGTGTGATCAAGTTCCAAAGATTCAGCTGTGCCTGAACAGTTACTACTCTTTATTGGGTAGCTCTTGGGTGGTGAAATGCATTGTGCCTAGAGTCTAGATTGGGACACTTGGGTACCAATATGGAAGAAGAGTTCCGTATTCTTAAATTCCATCAGGAAAACCAAGTTGTATGGATAAATGACATTTGATGCTACATTTTACATTATTTTCTTGAGACTTCTCAAAAAAAAAAAAAAAGGCATCTTAACAACCTCAAAAGTCTTTTACAGAGGAATCTATTTGGTTTTATTCAATATTTTCCAGATTTGCTTGTTTGCTTTTGTGTTTGTTCAGGTGGGGTACATGTATGTGCATGTGCAGTATTTTTTGAGACATAGTTTTTAACTGAACTTAGAACTTACACATTTGGCTAGATTAGCTAGTCTAGTCAAGCCTTAGAGACCTATCTGTTTCTGCCTTCACAATACTGGGCTTACAACTACCTGCCATACAGAGTTCAGAAAGAGCTAGAAAGAGTAATCACATTCAGTAGTACATCTCAGAGTCTGAAAACATTCTAGGCATAGATAAGCTTGTACTGAAGCTAGAAGCCTTCAGGTCTAGGTTAGCACACAGATGCAATAACACTTGGAAATGACAATGATTTCAGGGAAATAAAGGCTAATTTACACACTAGACATGGTTTTTAAAAATTATTTGTTTTTAACTTTTAAGATTATATTATAATCATTTTTCAACTCTTTTTTCTTCCTCTAATTGCTTTCACATACTTCCATTACTGTCTTTAAAATTCATGGCTTCATTTTATTTCATCATTGTTGGTAGTGGGGTTGGCAGTAGTTTTGATGTGTGTGTATGTGTGTGTGCGTGTGTGTGTGTGAGTGTGTGAATGTGTGTTTGTATTCCAAATATATAAATACAAACTGTGCAAGCCTTATAATGTTTCTTGTATGAAAACTCATGTGGCTTTTGTGTGGATTCTAGAGATTAAACTGAGTCCTCATGATCACAAACAAGCATAGCTCCAGATTTCTTTGACCACAAAAAATGACCTTCCCTTTCCTCCATCTCAAATCTGTTGAACTTGGTCATTTCAAGCACATGCTGAAAGATTATACTGACCAATAAATACTTAGGATTCATCAAAACAGTTAACTTGCCTCTTCCAGAAAGTAAGGAGTACATCTTCAATATTTAGGAAACATGATCAAAACAAAGAAGTTCAAAGTAGTTGGCTGAGTATTTGAAATAGACACTTGTTTGTATCCTAACATTAACTCATCCTGATTTGTAACATGAACTGTCATCAAATCACAGATGCCTAAAATTATTAAAAATTTTGATTTTCTCAAGGGTTTAACGAAGACAATGCAACTTACAACATGGAATTTATATATTGGTTAAGTTAGCTCACTGTAGTTAAATATTTGGGCTTAGAAATTGAGAAAGATGAGTATAAGTTTTGCTTTGTTAAATACTGGCTGTGAGATTGAGGAAAAGTTAGGGACTCAGTCTCATTCTCTCTTTAATGGAACAATGCAAGTACTCAACTCATGGTATGCTGGCGGCAATTAGCTGCTTCCCTGCATGTCAAACTCTGAGCATCATGTCATCCATATAAAAGCGTTTAAAAATGCTCCCTATTATTTTTAGTTGATTCACCTACTACTTCATCCTCTCTAAGATGAATGGGATCTGAAATGTAAGAGTAACTGACAAGAAAAATAATTCCTTGTTGGAGAATCATATAACCTTGTCAGCTTGCCTCTGTATCTCTTAAAGAAGAGAGTTGACAGATCCCCTTGTGTGTGTGTGTGTGCATGTGTGTGTGTGTGTGTGTGTGTGTGTGTGATACATTTTCTTTTCTTATTAGGCACAGTTGCTGTGGCAAGGCAGAATTTCACTTCGCTCTAATTGCTATCTAGATTAGAGAGCTGTTCTGTTGGGCTCTTGTCATTTAGAAGAGAAGAACTTCAAAAGTAGTGAGTCCTGAGAGGGGAAACTATTGTTATGATTTATAGAGTCATAGATTTAGTTGCATGATTTCTTATATTGGAGATGAGTCCTTACAAATTGGTATTTTATCACAGAGTCGAATGATATGAGGATGAAAATAAATGATTGGAGGAAGTCAGTGAGCAAGTTTCGGGGCTAAGATTTGTCCTAGTTTGTCTTCTGTTGCTGTGATAAACATCATGATGGGAAGCAATTTGTAGAGATAAAGGTTTATTTGAGTTACACATCTAGATGGAAAGCCATCAATGATGGAAGCTAGGATGGGTACCCAAACAGAAACAGAGTCTGGAACGGTGGGGAAAATGCTACTTTGTGATTTGCTCCCTATGGCTTGCTTAGTCTGTTTCCTTATATAACCAAATACTACCTTCCTCAAAAGAGCACCACCTACAACAGATTGAGCCCACCCCATTAATCATTAATCAAGAAAAATCTCTGCAGACTTGCCTATAACCCCTATCAGATAGAGGAAATTTCTCAATTGAGATTGCTTCTCCCAAGATAACTCCAGTTTGTGTCAAATTGACAAAAACTAATCGGTATGGAGCTGATAGTTGAGAGTAGAGTATAGTGCTATTGAGTTTAATTGAAGTGATTCTAAGATTATATTTTTATGACACTTGACTGGATTATCTGTTAAGAATTACTAGAGACAGAAAGACTATTTCATTCTAGATTGTTGGAAGGCTCACTGAAGTTAGCCTGCAGAAGGAGCAGTACCAGGCTTTGAATATGGTGAGACTCTAGGTGTCTGCCTCCTTCTTCCTACTTCTTTCTTGGTCAAGTTGTCAATGGTGTGTATGAACTTCTTTTTCAAGGTAGGTGCTACATGGATGGATGTCAAGTTAGACATTTTGTAGGCACCTAGTACAATGTAATAGACAGTATAGAACATCCTGTACCTCTGCTACATACATACGCCCACAAACGTCTCAACTCCCAACACTTTACACTAAAAGTGGTATATTTGTTATAGTTGATGAGTGTGCTTTCATGTTATCATCATCACCAAAGCACAATTGTTCCTATTAGAGTTCCTTTAGAGGAATATATCTTTTGAGTTTTGACAAATGCATATTGCATGAGTACATGGTTATAATATAAATCAGTGCCAATGAAAAGTATGAATACACTTCAGAGTTTTACTTAAATTTGTATGTAGTTGAAAGTTCCCATTCTCCTCATGTGTTCCTTGTATTTCCTTAAAACTAGCTTTGAGATAAGCAATCTCACATATCTTGTTGCTTTGTTGGGAATTAGAAGACTGATAACTAGCGCTTTTCTCTCCATATGTGTTCTCACAGATACTACTTAATTAAGCAGTCATTAAATTATCTAACATGATGATCAGTAGATAATCTCCTTTTTGTTGTCAGACTACATGGGCTTGAGTTATTTTATTCTATCTCTTGAAGCTCATTTATTTTATCTTAACTCACTTAAAACTACTAGCAACATGAGTATATTTCCCAGCTGGGGGTGGTAGTGGTTTCTGATGAATAAATAACACATGGTCCAGGTATGGCTCACCCCAGAGTTCTACTGCAGCTTGAATTCTCTGTTAATTATGTTGTCCTTACATTGTTCTTTAGCCTTCTTTAACCCTTCAAGTGTTCATTAGAACTCTTCCATCTTAAACATGTGGTCAGCATGGCTCAGAGAAATGGATAGAGAGAATGTGGTATATTTACACAATGGAGTACTAATCAGCTATTAAAAACAACGACTTCATGCAATTTTTAGGTAAATGGATGGAACTAGAAAATATCATCCTAAGTGAGGTAATCCAATCACAAAAGAATATTGTATGCACTCACTGATAAGTGGATATTAGCCCAAAAGTTCGGAATACCCAAGATACAATTCACAGACCATATGAAGCTCAAGAAGAAGGAAGATGAAAATGTGGATGCTTCAGTCCTTCTTAGAAGGGGGAACAAAATTCTCACGGGAGATAGAGAGTGGGAGGGACTTGGGAGGAATGGAAGAGGGGGAGGGGAAAGGGGGCAAATCAGGTATGAGAAGAGACGGGATGATATACAGAGAGTCAAGAATTTGAACTGAAGTGTGTAGCAATGGGAGATGGGGAGCTGGTGGGTAGCCACCAGCAAGTCCCAGATGCCAGGAAAGCAAGAGGTTCCCAGGACCCAACAGGGATGAGATTAGCTGAAATGCCCAACAAAGGGGATGGAGAACCTGTAGAGACCATATCCAGAGGCTAGACAAGGTCTCCAGTTGAGGGATAGGGATCTCCAAAATCTTAACTCAGAAGGGCTCCTGTCTAAAGGAAATACAGGGACAAAGTGTAATGCAGAGACTGAAGGAAAGGCCATCTAGAGACTGCCCCATCTGGGGGTCCATTCCATATACAGACCCCAAACCCAGACACTATTGCTGATGTCAAGAAGTGATTGCTGACAGGAACCTGTTATAGCTGTCTCTTGAGAGGCTCTGCCAGAGCCTGACAAATACAGAGGTAGATGCTAGCAGCCAACCATTGGATTTAGCACAGGATCCCTAATGGAGGAGTCAGAGAAAGGACTGAAGGAGCTGAAAGGGTTTGTAACTCCATAGGAAGAACAACAATATCAAGCAACCACCACTCCCAGAGCTCCCAGGAACTAAACCACCAACCAAGGAGTACACATGGAGGGATCCATGGGTCCAGCCATATATATAGCAGAGGATGGCTTTGTCAGACATCAATAGGAAGGGAAGCACTTGGTCCTGTGAAGGCTCCATTCCCCAGTGTAGGAGAATGCCAGGGTGGTAAGATGGGAGTCAGTGGGTGGGAGTGGGAGCATCCTCATAGAAGCAGGGGGAGGAGGGATGGGGAAAGGGGGTTCCAGTGGGGAAACCAGGAATGGGGATAACATTTGAAATGTAAATACATAAAACATCCAATAAAAAGAGGGAAAAAAATAAGATATAGGATGTCAGCCACTGTCCTTCTCACATCTCTAACATCTCTCAAAGTAACTAGAATGTCTTTTTATATTTTCAACTACTATTCTCAAAACAGTAATTACAACTGTTTTCACAAAAAATTCTACCTTTATAACCTTTATAACATATAAGCCTCATCTCATCTACAAAAACTTTGTCCTTTTTGGACTAATTAGGCTGTTAGTTACTTTTCTCATTGCTGTGACAGAATATCTAATACAAGCAGCTTAAGGAAGAAGGTGTGTAATTGACCAATAGCTGACAGTTCATTATAATGGAGGAGGCATGTCTAATATCCAAGGCTATCAACAGCATTATTTGGGCTCCAACGACTTAGGTTATTCTACATCCCTGTTCTGCCATTGGCAGCACACATAGCCTTTCTCTTAGGCCCAATCCACTCCATGATTCCAATTTTCCTTGGTGAACATCTCCAACATCGTATGGACTCCACTACCATTTATGACCATTTTACACATTTCTCTAAACATTTTGATCTTCCAGACTCCTATCAGGATGGTCCATCCATTAGGCTTTGTTTACAGTATTTTAGAGATTCAGGCTAAAGCAAATTTCACCTACAAACCAACTCTAAATACTTAAAACTAAATGGTAACATGTGTCATAGCAGTGACCCTTGGTACCAGTTTTCTATATTAATTAGCTGTTTGTTGTTGTGACAAAAATATTCAACTAAAGCAGCTTAAAGCAATAAGGGTTTATTTTGGCTCACAGTTTGAAGACACTTGGTTCATCATGGTTGACATGCTTGTCATGTGGTGAAAGCATGAAGCAGCTTGTTACATTGTATCTTCAGTAAAGAAGCAGAAAGAGGTGAAGGCAGGTACTCAGCTACTTTCATTTTTCTTCTTTCTGGGACCCCAATTCATGGGTCTTCCCTCCTTAGTTTAGATTTTGACAGAGTGTCTTATTCCAATTCTATGCCATTTAGTATCTGTCTTGGAGCCCTTTCTACACCGAATTCTTCCTCTTGGAGCAGACATTACTCATATTTATGAATTTGGCTAGAACATTTCATTAGATGATAGGTGAGAAGGATAGGTAATCAAATTGCAAGGAGATATACAATTTATAAAATTTTAATGAGAGAAAGTGAAATAAAGAAAATACGCCAAATTATGTTCGGCTGGACATGGGTTCTTCCTATGGTTCAGCAGAGAAGTAGGGAATGCACATTTACAATCAAAGAGTATGATAAAATGCTTGGGGCTATGAAATAGTGCAGTTTCTTGAGAAGTGGGATGCTCTGGATTACAGAGTTCAAGCGGTAGGAAAGACACCAAGGAAGAGACACATTTTATGATAAGGAATGCTGACTCTTAAGTTCATTAGTAGAAACTTTGCCTAGAAAATAGTGGGAGTTTTGAACAGGATCAGCAAGAAGACAGAGTAACCAGTGGAGTTTCAGAAACCTGTGAGGGAACGTTAAGCAGGAGCTGAAGTTCAAGCTGGGGGGCTAGCCCAAAAGATCGTAACTTGCATACAGAAGAGCCAAGTCTATCCTCCCAAGGAAGATATCCATGGGACCAGGGAAGAGAGATTGATTTTGAGATAGAAGTAGAAGCTTGGATTGACCTTCAGCTTTTGGCAGCAAATTGGCATGCATGATACAAGTGTTCTTGGGGAAGAAGAGAGTCACAAACATATTTTCTTTTCGTTATCTGTTTATAAATTTGTTTCCTTCAATAGTCCACATAAAAATTTAAATCAATTCAACATATACCTACTCATTATATTGCATGTTAGCTACTGCATCCAATAGTGAAATGGATACAGAATAATAATAAAATAATATATTATTTTTCCTTTAGAAAAATTTCCCTTCCTTATTTGGCAAGAATTAGACAATCTCAGAACAAAGCTTATTAGTATGATACAGATAACATAATGCTTGAAGCATGGAATGAGGATTTCAGGGTCTTATTCTGGAATCTTAAATAACCCTCTCCACATCAACTATAACTGACGTATTGTCAACAAGCAATACCAATTTTTATTGTAAAAACAAAGTCATAATAATATAGGCATTGGAAATACAGAAAATGGAATTTAATTCATGGGCTTAATGGTAGCCTGTGTACATTGTCCTAAATATCTTAATGAAATGCAGGTTGTTTACCTAGAGTTTAGAACTCCTCAGGCACTGTCATAATTTTAGAGCTGGAAAGACCCCTTTCATTGTCTTCTCACAATCTCCTATGTATATGACTTCACAGAATTTGAACCATAGTAATTTTAATTCTTTTTGTGTTGTCTTTACCATTAACCCATAGTCCTTTGAAGTTAACCACTGGACCTTGTTCACCCTTTATTAATTTTAGCCAGTAAGTAATATTTACTGAACTTAATTTAACTGTCAAAAATGTATCATTATCTTCTACATTTTGCACACAGGGAAATTAAGGCTTAACAAGAGGAATCATTTATGCAAGTTCAAATACGAAAGTAACAATAGTGTTAGGAATAAATCCTAGTTTATTTTGATTGCTTAACATTTCTGTGGCTGCTTTTCTCCTTCTGCTCAACTTGGTTTACTAACTAATTAGCTTGAACTTGGAAGCATTTATGAGTTCTGGAATTGCAAACCTTCTTTGTTATGAAAAGCAATGACCATGTTCATGTTGATCCATAAAAAGCTAGGAGTCAGATTGCTTGCAGCACACATTTTCACTTGTTCCTGAGAACACACACACACACACACCACAGACAGAGAGAGAGAGAGACAGACACAGAGAGAGAGAGAGAGAGAGAGAGAGAGAGAGAGAGAGAGAGAGAGAAACATGTGCACTCATGTGTACTCACATAAATATGAATACACTTATAAACATATGATCTAAAACAGAGAAACTAAAATTAGATTTTAAATAAAATCCTGGCATGTATTGTTCTTAATGACCTAGTAAGACCAATGGTACAGATAAAGCAATCCTCTGCTACATATGTAGCTGGAGCCATGGACCCATCCATGTATACTCTTTGGTTGGTGGTTTAGTTCCTGAGAGCTCTGGGGTTCCAGTTAGTTGACATTGTTGTTCTTCTTATGGGGTAGCAATCCCCTTCAGCTGCTTCAGTACTTTCTCTATCTCTTCCGTTGGGGTCCCCAGGCTCATTCTGATGATTGGCTGTGAGTATCTGAATCCTTATCTAGCATCAGTGGAAGGAGAAGCCCTTGGTCATGTGGAGAGTTGTTGCCCAGTGTAAGGGGATGATAGAGGGGTGATGTAGGTGTGGGAGTAGGTGGATGGGTGGGGGAACACCCTCTTAGAGGCAAAAGGGAGGGGGATAGGATGGGGGCTTGCAGAAGGGAGACGGGGAAAGGGGACAACATTTGAAACGTAATTAAATAAAATAACCAATTAATTTTTAAAAAGTGAAAATAAAGACTAATGGTACAGGATTCTAATGGACTTCAATTTCTCCTGTTCCTTCCATCGTCATGCTTTTCTGTATATGGGAATAGAAAACACATAGCAGAGGGAGAATTTTGAGCATTAGTTGAAGGAAGAGAATAATTTTTATCATTAAAAGTATCTGTTGCTTTAGGGTAGCTAGCTAGGCTTTCTAGGCCACTATATCTGCATCTGTAAATGGATTAGATTAAATGATTTACAGAACAAGTCCTGTGAAGCTGGAACATTCTATGATTCCCTTCCCCTGGGATCTAGCTGGACTGTGGATGGAGTGTTGCAAGGGCTGAAGACGTA
Source organism: Rhynchomys soricoides (assembly GCA_019843965.1). Taxonomy (NCBI): domain Eukaryota; kingdom Metazoa; phylum Chordata; class Mammalia; order Rodentia; family Muridae; genus Rhynchomys; species Rhynchomys soricoides. The sequence goes on from JADRCH010000117.1 coordinate 5,473,502, forward strand.
AGGAAGAGTGATCTTGCGCTGACACAGTGCTGGCTTCTGCTGCCTTGCAAGAGCTCCCTGTTTGATGTTAGGCTTTTATCAGAGTGTGTTTGTGCTCTCTCCAGGGCCTGCCTGGCCACTGCACCAGCCCCCATTCTGTTCTCCAGAATTCGGGGAAACAGCCAATGGATATGGAGACTAACGGGCAGGATTTCTTCCCAAAAACTGCCTAGATGGTGAAACTCACAAAGTCTGGGAAGGTTTCCTCTTTTGTTTTCTACAAGCTCAGTTCACTATAGATAGAAACCAAACACACACACACACACACACACACACACACACACACACAAAGAGAGAGAGAGAGAGAGAGAGAGAGAGAGAGAGAGAGAGAGAGAGA
>JADRCH010000117.1:5473887-5597614 GCA_019843965.1 Rhynchomys soricoides
AGAGAGAGAGAGAGAGAGAGAGAGAGAGAGAGAGAGAGAGAGAGAGAGAGAGAGAGGGAGAGAGGGGGAGACTCACACACAAAACAGGATGTTTTCTCTCTATGTTGGACTGCAACATAGTCTTCCCATCTGTGTCACTCCACCTCCCCACCCCCCCACAGCCCTGGATTTCACTACTGTGGTAATTAAGCTTTTAGCTTTGGCTGCAGATGCTGCAGAGTCTTTACATATAAGCAGTTAGCTGTACACACTGATTGCACTGAAGAGGAACCTGCAAATGAGGGAGAACAGTTCTGACAGTCAATGTAAACTCATACTTTCCTATCTGGTTCCTGTCTTATGAATGAAGCACCGTTTCTAAGGTTATTAAAAGGAACATTGGCTCCCAAGATAGATTCAGGGACATAGTAGGAACAGTGTTCTTACACTGGGCTCAATTTTGGCCCATGTACTTTACTGCAAATATGTTGTGGAATAGACTTACATTAATATAAATATCTGAAATTTATATTTAACTAAACATCTTCTGTTTTAATTTACTGAATTTGGGAATTAATCCCACTCCTCTTCACATTTGAACCAAAAAGACCTGCACTTTTGTAAGTGATGGAGGTAGAGTGATGGAGGTAGAGTGATGGAGGTATGGTCTAGCATTTTCCTGGTATTAGTTTCATTTTTATGAAAGAAAAATTTCTTCCTGCCCCGATATTTAGTCTTTTCATCTATAAATATAGGTTGTATTACATAGCTTTTAGAACTGTTTTGGGGGTTATATTTTTTAAAATACTTTTTCATTTTTTGAAATTTTAATATAATTACATCATTTCCTCCCTTTTCTTTTCTCTCATGTGCCTCTCACCTTGCTCTTTCTATATGTCATGACCATTTTCCTTTAATTGTTACACACACACACACACACACACAAAGCCACAGACACACCCACACATTTGTAAATACATAAATACAACCTTCATGGTTTATATTATGTTATACGCTTGTATATGATCATAGGGCTAGCTGCTTGGTATTAGAAAACCAATTGGGAGAAGTTCTCCTTTGGGGAAGACCATTTCTCCTACTGTCAGCATTCTATACTTTCCAGTAGTTCTTTGTCTAGGCTTGAGACTCTGTGAGCTTTCCCCTTTCCTTGTTAGTATGTCCACTCATGTCTCAGGTCTTGTATAGACAGGCATCTTGATGAGGCTCATGGGTGTAGCATCTCTGATAACAGATTTTCCATTTTTCTTGCTCTTAAAATCTTTCCACATCCTTTTCTTCAGCGATCTTGGAGCCTTAAAGATAGAAGTTATCAGGTGGGACTGGGTCCCAAGTGATCTTTTCTTCTCTGCATTTTGATTGTGGTTTTCTGTAATAATCTCTGTCTGTTGTAAAGAGAAGATCCTCTGATGAGCGGTGATAGCTATACTTATTTGTGGGTATAAAGATAAATATGCAGGATATAGTTAGCAATTATTCTGGTTTACTAAAATAGTACTTATTCCAAGATTCATGTCTTCACCAGCTTCAGGTAATGGCTACATTTTCAGTATTTGGCATGTTTTCCTTCTTGTTAAGCTGGCCTTAAGGTCAATTACAGAACTGTTAGTTACCACCAAGATATGCATGCTACTATGGAACTCTTAATATTATGGTGCCATACTCGTTATTGATATGATTCATACATAGGTATCATAGCTAGGCAGGACTACTGCTTGTTTTTTTTTTTTCCCTTCCGTAGCTTCTTTGTGCTTTCTCAGGTCATGAGACCTATTCCTCAGAGAGGAGTCTTTCAGGTCAGATCCAGTTTGGTGCTATGTCCAAAATGTATGGTGTTTTCAGCAATAGGGACCTCCATTTTATTTCTAGGACACAACTAAAGGCAACAGCAATAGACTATTATGTTGTGGGAGTTTCTTATACAAACCTGACCAGCAACTCAAAAGTGGTATTCTCATGTCTGAGAGCACTGTCAGTATGGATGGGAAAATTCCATCTGTTCTATATATGTATTTGTATGGACAAACTTATATGTATTGTATATAATTTTGTTTAGATAATGATTCATTAGGCCTTTTCCAGCCATTGTTACTGTTGTTTTACCTTTCCCCAACTTATGTATTTATCTTCCCACTCCCTAATTGAATCCCTCACACATTTTCACAATTTTCCTCTTCAACTACTTGTACCCTGTTATCCCTTCTTGTTCCTTTTTACTTTCCTGGCTTCTGCCATTACTCCAGGTTGTATATTCAGAACCACAGACTTGGGGCTAAGATTTCCAGATGAAAGAGAACATGTGTTGTTTGTCTTTCTGGATCTGGGTAACCTCACTCAATATGATCTTTTCTAGTTATATCCATTTATATGCAAAATTCATAATTTTATGTTTTTTCTAATGTTGAATGGTATTCCATTGTGTATGTGTGCCACATTTTAGTTATTCATCCATCAGTTCATGGACATTTAGGTTATTTCCATTTCAAAGCTATTGTTAATAGAGGGTCAATGAACATGGCTGAGCAAGTACATATGGTATAGGATGCCAAGTTCTTTGGGCATATGGTAAAGAATGGTATAATTAGGTCACATGATACATTTATTTTTAGCCTTTTGAGTTTTTTCCGCACTGATTTCCAGAGTGGCTGGACCATTTTGCAATTCCACCAACAGTTAGAATGAGGGTTTCCTTTCCTTCATCCTCTCCAGCATTTGTTGTCAGCTGTTTTGTTGATCTTTGTTATATTATGACTAGAGTAAGAGGAAATATCACAATTATTTTGATTTTCATTTTGCTAATTGCTAGAAATGAACATTTTTCAGGTATTAACTATTTTTTCCCTTCCTTCCTTCCTTCCTTCCTTTCTTTCTTTTGAATTATCTGTTTAGATCCAAAGCTCATTTTTGAATGGATCATTTGTTTTCTTTCTTTGATTATTTATTTTATTACTCTGTTATTGTTTACATATTCTGGATATTAATCCTCTGTCAGATATATAGCTGGTAAATATTCTTTCCCATTCTGTGAGCTTTCTCTTCAGAAAGTTGACTGTTTCCTTTAATGCAGCTTTTTGTTGTTGTTGTTGTTGTTTTAGTTTTGTAATTTCCCACTTGTCAAATGTTGGCCTCTGTTTCTGGATAAATGGAGTACTATCCAGAAAGCTTTTACCTCATCTATGTCCTGTAGCATGCGGCCTATGTTTCTTTATAGCAATTACAGTTTTCACAAATAGATCTCTCATCCATTTGGAGTAGGTTTTTATGTAAAACAAAAGTTGCAGACCTAATTTCATTCTTTAACAAGGGAACATCCAGTTTCCCAAACACCATTTGTTGAAGATGTTGTCTTTCTCTGCATTGTACATTTTGATATTCTTTAAATATAGGATGGCCATAGTTACATGCACTTATGTTTGGGTCTTCAATTATTTTCTGTTGTTGTACATGTCTGCTTTGTGAAAATACCTTATTGTCTTTTGTTACTATGCATCTGCAATATATCTTGAAATCTGGAATGACAGTTTCTACATTTCTCTTTTTGCTAAGGATTGTGTACTTAAAATAATTTGGCAGTGCTGTCAGTGCTTTATGAACATTATCGTTTATTATAGTTATTCTTCCTGTCCTTGAGTACTCACTTAACTCAGGAGAAATTTGTTAATGTGTTCATCTCTAGAATAAGCTATTGTTAAGGGCACCAGGGAAGAATCATTGGAGTTTTTGTGTTCATGCCTCTTGGTAAAGTACACAGTCTAATTCTAGATAAGCAGTTTTCAACCTGTGGGTGATGACCATCTTGGTAAACCCCTATCTCCATAAATATTTACATTAAGGTTAATGACAGTAGCAAGATTCCAGCAATGAAGTACCAATAAAAATAATTTTATGGTGTGTTTGTGTGCTGCAAGGGGTCACCACTACATGAGGAACTATATTGAAAGGTTGCAGCATTAGGAAGATAGAGAACCACTGCTCTAGATTTGTATAGCCTCTGAGGAGCTAAGGATGGAAAACCCATATCCATTGTATTCAGATGTTCTGGACTGTATTTTTTTTCTTTTTCTTTTTTTTTTTTTCATATTTTATTTACATTTCAAATGTTTCCCCCTTTCCAGATCTCCCCTTTGGAGCTTCCCCATTCCCTCTGTCCTCCCCTACCACTATGGGGATATTCTCCAACCCACCCACCCACCCACTCTTGTCTTCCCCCTATACTGGGGGATCTAACACCCTCAGGCCCAAGGGCCTCTCCTCTCCCTGATGGATAACAAGACCCTCCTCTGCCACATTTGTGGCCAGCACCATGGCTCCCTCCATGTCTATTCTTTGGTTGGTGGTCCAGTCTCTGGGAGCACCAAGGAGTCAGGCCAATTGACACTGTTGCTACCTCCCTGGGGCTGCACACTCCCTCAGCTCCTTCAGTCTTCTCTCCAAGCCCTCCATCTGGGACCTCACACTCAGTACTACTGTTGCTGTGAAGTGACTCTTGGGTATTTCAAACTTTTGGGCTAATAACCACTTAACAGTGAGTACATACCATGTTCATTCTTTTGTGACTGTGTTACCTTGCTCAGGATGATATTTTCAAGATCCATCCAGTTGTCTGCGAATTTCATGAAGTCATTGTTTCTAATAGCTGAGTAGTATTCCATTGTGTAAATGTACCACATTTTCTGTATCCATTTCTCTGTGGAGGGACATCTGGGTTGTTTCCAGCTTCTGGCTATTATAAATATGGCTGCTATGAACATAGTGGAACATGTGTTTTTATTACATGTTGGAGCATCTTCTGGGTATATGCCCAGGAGTGCAATAGCTGGGTCCTCAGGTAGTATTATGTTCATTTTTCTGAGGGTCCACCAAACTGATTTCCAGAGAGGTTGTATTTGAATAAAGAAAAATGTAAAAAAAAAAATCATAAAACAGTGAAACAGGGCCATTAAGTATACTTGGTTGTAGGTAATATGCAAAGTCTACTTGTAGAGCATAAATAAAGTAACATAAAAGGGAAAGAAATACTCAAGGCTGGCCTGAATAAAGAAACAAAATATCACCTTTTTCTGGAGTCTCAGAGTTTTAAAGAGCTGAGTCCCACATTCTCTATCTCCAAAACTCTGAAATGTCAGTGCAAAGGAGTGACTTAACCAGAACATTTTATCAAGCATCATACCCATATTGCTAGCATCTTCCATACTAAAACAAACCTAAAAGAGAAGAAGGCAATTCTGTAAAGACTTGAGCCTGTCATCAACTGGGTGCAGAAAACTCCTTTCACGTTTCCTTTTCCATCTGATATTAATGATCAATTTTAAGTGAGCATTCATTTGTTCATTAAATGCTAACTGGATCACACAAGGGCCTATGAGAATACTCCTGGGAAGTCTGCCTGTCTTTTGCTTCTAGCAGAAATTAGGATTAGAATTTAATGGATAAGATAGACACAGAGTTGTGGTGGTAGGAGTGAGTTTGTGTCACAATGTCCAAAAGTACATGTACATGATCAATCTCATGTTTAAGGGAAAGTCTTATTTAAGACAAAAACTATTGAGTTGGAGTCCAAGGAAAATGGAGAATTTCAGGCCTAAAATAGGATACCTTTCTAAAAGACAATGAGAAACATAGCATTAAATAGACCAGTGACCAAAACAAAGATTAACAGAGCAAGACCATCAGAGCCAATCTATCACTGACTAGCATTGTCAATGGTTTTTTGTTGTTGTTGTTGTTGTTGCAACATACTCTTCTTTCAAAGTATTATTGACATTGTTAGCATACTACAAAGGCAATAATAATTGTGACAGAAACCACCACAATGTTGAAATGTTTTCTTTATGGTTTTATGCAAGGATGGTTTGTTGTTTTCTAATTTAATAGACAGGAATGGACTCCTGGAGAAGTGTCTATCTGTGGAATGATAATGTATGCTAAAGGTCCTAAAACTTGTGTAAGTGAGTTTAGAAAGGACTATAGGAACTTAGGTAAGGAGTTTAGACTTAGTCCTAAATGCTGTGGATAGTTCCATAATTTTAAACAGGGTAGTGAAATAGTCAGATGCAGTATCTCTAATAGGACAAGGCACTGGGACCAGGAATCAGCTAAAATTTGGTTTTGTGTAAGATAGTATATCCACAGATTTGAGTCAGTGATTTATTCCTCTGTTACTGTTTGTGAATTCTTGCAATCACTTCAGTTTTCCATATATAAAATGCAAATGATAGTAATATCTATCATGTAGGATTATTGTAAAGAAAAGCTATGTAAATAGGTTGAATGCCAAGAACATGAGAAGTTCACAATGATGCTATTAGCATTATGTCTCAATAATTATTCTGGAAGTTGGGAAAGAAGAATATTTGAAGATGGAAGAACCCAAATAATAAGGTCTGAGAGTTTAAGCAGAAAGGCTACTAAAATCTTTTGGTGAGGTAATATCATAACCATCAATACAACTTTATTGTCAATCATCCATTCTGTCATTCTCTCAGGCCTTCAAGAATGCACTGATGAGTTCTTATTGGTGTTCTGGGAAAGGAGATGTGATCGATGACTGGTGCAGGTGTGACCTCAGTGCCTTTGATGCCAGTGGGCTTCCCAATTGTAGCCCTCTTCCACAGCCGGTGTAAGTATGTATGTCCTGTCTTCCTTTGCCTTCCCCTTTCCATTGGTTTACACTCTTGTATTGCCAGACAAAGCTATGATTCTGTTTGGTTCTCAGGGTGCCTACCCAGATCATTAAAATCTCTGGTGCCCCCCTCCTTCTTTGGGAAAGAAAGAGTTCTTGTAGTATAGTGACCCATGCACTGAGTTTGCAATATAAAATGTTTTAAAATAATACCTTGTGACCCATTTCACCTTCCTGTGTTTATCCATTCACTCTTGGTCTTCTAGGCAACTGGCTTGCTTTGCCATTGCTTACTTTGAATACTGCAGTTAAATAGATAAAGTAAAGAACCTCTCTTATTCATTTTTAAGCCAATCATTCTGGTCACTTTCTGGGTATCAGTTACTGGGTAAGAATATACCACTGATCAAGACAGAGACAATGTACTGCTTTAGAAGGCTGGTAGTGAGGTAGGAAAGACAAGTGGTAAAAGGATATAAGAAACAGTTTAAAATTAAATTAGAAACTAAAGGAAAACAAAGTTGTTCATGTGAAGACTCATGGGCATGCTTTAGACAGAAGAGGGGGTAATAAAGAAAACATCATAAAAAGGATATAGATTATAAAAGAAGACATGAGCTAGGCAACAAGTATTGAGAATTATGGTTTAGAGAGATGGGACAGTCTATTAGAGGTACCTGACAGAGAAAATTTATTTGAGGAAGCAAAGGAAGGTCATCTTGTTTGGAGAAGTGTGGTTAAAAAGAAGTGCTGTAAAGGGAAATTGTCAGGAGCCAGTGTTGGCAGCCAGAGTCCTACAAAATACCTCTTTAGGAAGAGAAAACCCATATTATAAGGTTATTCTTGTAGACATAGCATGGTATAGTGAGTAAACAGAAAGAATATGGACCTAGGTAAACAACATTGCCATGATTTTTGTTTGTGTTTTGTTATGTGAGCCTGTGCAAATTGTTTCCCGTTGGGGTCCTTACTTTCCCTACTTTATTAAATGAGAAAGTTGCACATCCTTGTCTCCAGAAAACCAGCTCAGTAACAACCTTGAACAATTCTCTTTCTTATTGTTTTAGAAAAGAATTTATTACAAAAACCCCTCTCTTTTATTGAAAGAATATTAAGTACCAATTGTAGAGACTAGAGGATATTAAAAATTGACTAATCTATTCAGGAACTAAGGGCACTGTCAACAAGACTAAAAACAACTGGGGCTGGAGGATGGCTCAGTGGTTAAGAGCACTGACTGCCCTTTCAGAGGTCCTGAGTTCAATTCCCAGCAACCACATGGTGGCTCACAACTATCTGTAATGGGATCTGATGCCCTCTTCTGGTGGTGAAGGTAGCTATAGTATACTCATACACATAAAAGAAATAAACAAATCTTTAAAAAAATAAATAAAAGCAACTATGCTTGTACCTGACAATTTATTGTTGACAATCTATAAATTTAAACACTATTGAAAATGTAGCATAAAGAAATCAAATGCTAACCATTTATTTCATTGAACACACACTGTGAGCATATGCTAATTTGTTGATTGTATTGTATTGCTTTTATAAAAGAAGTTTTTTGTATCTATGATTTGTGAATGAAGAAATAGAAGCCTTGAAAACTAAAGTAGTTTCTTTAAGGTCATGCAAAAGGTGTGATAACAGATGTAATCATGAGTTGAACCTAAGCTAAAACTTCTGCAAGTCTTTAGGGCCCTGGGTGATACAAAACAGCAAATGAACAACCTTTTTGTCATCACCCATTAGGTTGCGACTTTCTCCAACAGTGGAGCCTTCTAGCACTGTGGTTTCCCTGGAGTGGATAGATGTTCAGCCAGCCATTGGAACCAAAGTTTCTGACTATATTCTGCAGCACAAGAAAGTGGATGAATACACAGATACTGACCTATACACAGGTAAGTACTTTTCCATTTGGGTGGGGGGTAGTATGACAGAGGATGAATCCAGATCCTCTAATGTCTTTGTAACTTGTTGTGATCTATCTTGAGAAGACACTGAGACATTTTGGTATGGTTTTTAATAAATAACAGCAAGACATTGTAGTTGGAAAGAGCTGCTCTGATGTGGACAGTCACTATCTTGTGTTATTTGAAGACTACTCTTTCTGAATGTAAGAAAGATCTTGGGTTTGAAAACATTTGTACATAAATATACTACTCTGGTTTTGAGAATATTCATACAATCTCCCTTCCTGGTGAGATGTAATGGGGGCTGGTCTTCATAAACTGATGTTAGGTAAATGAGCAGTAGAAATTATTCAAGAATCGAAGAGCTTTGAGGAATGTGGCTTTCAAGAGAGCTCCATTTGGTTGTCACAGAAAACATTAACTCTATGTTTTCCTATATCTTTGACATTGCCAAAAGATTTGGACTCTACTGTACACCTATGCTCTGCATTCTGTTGTGACTTTCAGGCAATCGTTATTCTTTCCCAGTTGGAAAAATTGATTGGGTGTTTGTTTCCTGTGATACACACTGACCTACACGCACTTTTCAGCATCTCCCTGAAAGGCTCCATATTTAAAGGGATTGGTGTTTTGTGCTTGTCTCACAGATCATGAAACTGAGGCTAACCCAACGTTATCCACCTGGTGTTATCTCCACAAGACTATAGAACTAAACAATGATTGAAATATTACAATTTTAAAAAGCATAAGTTTTTGGTTACTCAGTTACATTAAAAAAACAGTCATAGAAATGACATATTTCTTAAATCAATGAGAATTCTCCATTAATACCATAAAATCTTGTGGGGCCATGGAAGGCAGTCTGTTTTCTGGTAGAGCCAAGATTCAAACACAGTTGGCCCAATAGGGTAAAAACCCTATAAGGAGCAATGTCAGGCATTTGCCAGGCTTCTAGAAACAGCTCCTGACATGTGCCTATATCTCTCCATAGGTCTGTGACATTTGGTCATGTAAAAAGGAAACGCCCCTCAAGCCCCTCCTCAGGTAGAGTCATGGCCACATAGCCTCAAGACATCCCCATGTTAATGAAGCACCTAGAGGCTTATCCATGCCCTTTCACAGTTACTATTTCAACCTAGCCCCTCCTGAGGTCTTGGGGTATGGTCTCACTAGTGCCACTCTCTACCATGACATGACAATAAACTCCCTAAAACTATGGAGTGTCTCTATTCATCTTGATCTGCCATGGGAAACAAGGGAACTGGCCTTGGCCTAAAAGAGCCACCTAGCCTCCGGCCGAAGCTGTCCCAGGGTTTTCAGCCACTGCAGCTACCAAGCCAATCCAGCTAAGCTGGCAGACAAACCGCCAACCAGTCCTGCTCTAAGTAGGATACCAGCCACGCTCCTTCTCCCCTTTTGTCCCAGGCTAGATCCAGTCTGTGGTCCCACTTCGTTCTCAGCTCTTCCATGGCATCCTTTGGAGTCTGAGGTGCCCCAAAGCGTGGGAACCCCATGGAGTGGCTGCAGAGTGTCTCCTGGGAACCAAAGTCGCCTCCCCCACCCCCGGGGCTGTGTCTCCAAAGAGGCTTCTCACAGCCTAACAAGCCCAGCAGCCAGTGGGGGTACGTGCGGTCAACTGCCCGAGCGCCCTGCCTCTCCCAGGGGCCACGAGTGAGGGACTTCACTCTCTACCATGACATTTGATCCAACAAAATCTAAGTCTAATATTCAAATATTTGTTGGATGAATAGATAACAAAAAACTTAATTGTTTCAATTTTGTTTTGGTTCTTCACCCAGACTTTTTTTGTCTACGTAATTTTGCTCTTCAAACTATTTTTGTTTTAATTCTTCTGAAGCTATGAAGAATATGATATACATAGTCAGGCTTTGGTTGTAGATGACAGGAGAAAACTCATTGGCTGGAATTGAGTAGTTTTAGTTTTATAGGCTGTCTCCTGGGAGTTCTTAGGGATTTTATATCTATGTTCCTTATAGAATTCAAGCTGCATCTATCTTTTCTTACAATTTGCCTTTTTCTCTGAAAGTACTATCAGCTTTTACTTTATGCACATGAAACTTAGTTTTTAGACCATTTACATTTAATGTGAAATGCATGTCTAGGTTTTAGCTTATCATCTTGTTAATTATTTTCTTTTATCTTAGTGATTAGTTTATGTTTTACCACTTTTTGCTTATCTTCAATGATCTTAGAATATCTTTTTTGATTTACTAAATGAGACTCTTTCATTTCTTTGTTTTGGGTCTTGTCATAGGTTATGATTATCAATATTTTATATTTTAACATTTATTAATAATTTTTGGGAATTTCATGTATGAGTACTATATTTACATAATTTCTATCCAAACCTTGTCCAATTCCTGACATGTCTTTCCTACCCCCTCATAATTTTATGACCACTCATTAATTATTATTGTCCCTGTGTTTCTTTCTCCTTCTCTCATCCCTGCTTTCATATGCACACACAGCCTGCTGAAAGCATTTATTATTGCTTATATGTATATGCATTTAGGAATAAATACTTGGGGTTGGATATCTATCAGGTGGATTTTCCCTGTAGAAAACTGGTTCTCCTAATCTGAACCTTTAATTGGCTATAGCTTTTAACCAAGACATGGAGCCATGTGCAGTTTCTTCCATCCACACTAGTATTAAATGACATTGCTATTATGTAGGAGATCCCTCCTATTGTTCCCATTTTACTTTGCTGGTTTCTGTAGGAGACAATTTTGTTAATATTTCCTGAATGTAGCTCACTGTTATTTATAGGAAATCATTACTTTATTCTGGGCTTCTTGGTTCTCTGGCTCTTATAATCGTTCCACCTATTTTATGATGTTCCATGAACCTTAGGTGTAGGGAGTGGATTATAGATATATCATCTGGAGCTGAGAACCCATAGTCAGTTGTTTTCTCCATTCTTACTGCTTATGTATTTCTGCGATGCTCTTCAGCTGCTGAAAAAAGATACTTCTTTGATTAATCATAAGAGCTACATTTATCTGTGGCTATAAGAAGTGTTTAAAGTGTAGTAGGGAATTATAAAGGCTTATGAAAATGGCTTTAATATGCTCTCCTCTAGGGCCCATGGCTTCACTATCCATAGGTAATTGGCTAGATTAACAGTATGGGACATGCATTCCCTCCTACTGAGTGGTCTTTAAGTGCAATTAGGTAACTGTTAGTTCCTCCTGAGATACAAGCACCATCATTGCACTTTTGGTTCTATCTTGCTGGACTGATTTTTGGTGAGGTCCACAGGCTTTATACTTGGATAGGAGTTTTAATTGCTTTTCTCCCTTTGAACATTACATATTAATGTTGGATGCCATAAAGAGCTTGTCTTCAGAGAGAAGGCATCCCAGTCAATTCAAAACTGAGTCCTCCAAGTCCTGTGTCTGAAGTGTGACGTGTCTTCAAAGAATAGAGTCATATCATCAAATTCTAGTGGGTAACCAAGAGCATTGGGGATAACCTGCAATATTTTGGACTCTCTTGAATTTTTATGAGAAACTAAACAAAGGCAGTTTAAAATTGTCAGTACCTGGCATTGGAATTTTGCTAAATAGTCTGTAGCTTTAGGGAAAAGCATTATTAACCCAAGTAGTATAACGTCATTTAAATAATTTTGTGTATTCACATATATATATTATATATTTATATTTAACAGAACATGAAATAAATTGTTTCCGTTTGGCTTTTTTTACTCAACCTTAGTGTTTGTCTCTTATTTTTGTGTATACCTCAGTGTTGCCTTCTTTGCCACCTTCTCAGACAAATTCCACCCACTATTTTTGCCATTTGCTCCTTCATAGCACCTGTACAATATTATTCTCCTCTCTAGATCCCCCTCCTCTGGTTCTGATTTTACTTTCTTGATTTCTGTAGCCTTTCCAGGTTATATAAACACATATAAAGATCTGAGTTAGGATCCAGAAATAAGAGAGAACATGTAATGTTACTATTTCTGGGCCTGAGTTACCTCACTCAGTATAATATGGTGTGATTCCATAATTTTACCTGCCAGTTTCCTGATTGATGTCTCTTCAAAGCTGCAAAATATGGAATTTTGTATATGTAACACATTTTTATTATTCATTCTTGTTGAAGGACATGTAGGTTGTTTCCATTTTCTATCTATTGTCAATAGAGCTACAATGAAAATAGCTGAACAAGTTATCTGTGGAGTGGGATCATGTTCTTTGGTCCGATGCAAAGGAGTTGTAAAGTTGAGTCATATAGTATATCTACTTTTAGCTTTGTGAAATTCTTCACACTGACTTCCAGAGTGGCTGGGCCAGTTTGCAATCCCACCAACAGTGAAGGATTGGTCTCCTTTTCCTATATCCTCCCCAGACTTTGTTTTTAGTTGTTTTCTTGATTCTAGTCATTCTATGATGAGATCTCAAAGTATTTTTAATTTGCATTTCCATAATTGCAAAAGATATTGAACACATTTTTTGATGCCTAATGAAAAGTCATCAGTCAGTAAAGTATTCCTTCTAATTTTGTTTTAGAAGTTATCATTGCGGATGTGGAGACCAATGTTGACAAATTAATTTCCCCATACTTTAAAAATGCTCTTCATTTGTTTTCTTCTTTGCATTAGTCCATGTGAGAAATAAACTCTTAGGCTGATTTCTCTGTATTCTCATGATATTTTCTCTGGCAGGTTCTAAGATTCTCTTTATTACCCATTTTGAACAATTTTAGTTTTTTTCCTTTCTGGCATTTATTGACCTTTTCTAGATCTATGGGTTTATAATTCCATCACCTAGGGGAAATAAGTTGGCTATTATTTTGTCAAATAGGTTTCTTCTCTCCTCATGTTTCTTCTTTAGTAACTCCAATTACATGTGTATGTAGCAACTTGAAGGTATTATTCATTAGCGATGGCTACTTTATAATTTTAATTTTTTTCTTTTTGTGATTCACTTGGATAATTTCTCATACTTCCTCTAGTACCTTCTGTAAAATCTAATCTGTTTTTAATTCTATCTAGTGATTATTTTTTTGTCTTGGATTGCCACTTCATTTCTTGAAAGTTAAGTCTGGATATATTCATATCTTTCTTGTTGGCTTATTTTGTTCTGTAGAGATAGACACTCCCTATGAAGTCATACCTGGTTTGAAATGTTGATCCTGCTATTCATCCTCCTGGTATGGTGTTCCAGGAATGCTTTGCCATGCATGGCTCTTACTTAATGGTTTTAAATTTAATTATTTATGTGACTATGTGCATACACTATGGTGTATATATAGAGGTCAGAGGTCAATTTGTTGTAGTTGGTTCTTTCCTTTTACCATATGAGTTCTGGAGATTAAACTACGGTCATCAGGCTTGTGGTGAGTGCCTTTACCCATTGAAACATATTACCAGCACAATATTTTTTCATATGGAGTTAAGTTACAATAACTTTAAATTTCCTTTTTGCTAATTCTAACAACTGTATCCATTCTGAGTTAGATTATTGATTCATTAATTTTATCTCATTATAGATTTCATTTTTTTTTGCTTCTTTTTGTATACTTGATATTTTTTCATGTGTGCATGTGTGTGTTTGTGTGTGTACACAGGTATTTGTGTACTCACAACATGGAAGTCACAGTACAACTTTTGAGAGGCAGTTCTTTTCTTCCACTGTGGGTTCTGGAATTCAACTGGCAAACACTAAGATCTTTGTACTACTGGGTACTGGATTTGTTCAAATTCCTAATAATAATAATAATAATAATAATAATAATAATAATAACAATAAGTTGAATTCTGTTTTAGGAGACAGTTAAACTATTGAGCAATTTCTTGTGTGTATGTGAGTGTGTATAGTTATTCTTGTGGAAATCAGAGGCTGACATCATAGTGTAATCTTCAAATACTTCTCTACTTTATTTTTTGTAACAGTGACTCTCACAGAAGCTGGAATTCAATATGTCAGCTGGATTGGATGGCCCAGAAAGCCCCTTCAAAGCTTTGGGCTCCATATTGTAGTTACATGGCTGCTGGTGATCTTAATGCAGGAATGCAGGGCCTCGTGGTTGCATAGCAAGCACCTTTCCCATTGATTGAGCTCTGGCCCCATGGAGTAGTTTCTTTGGCTCAGTAAGTAAAGGCACTTGCAGCCAAGCTTGATGGTCGGAGTACCATTCCTGTCGACCTTGTGCTGGTCATTAAGCTACTATGACAAAATATGAGAATATATGATGTAAAATATGACAGTATATGACAAGATACCCAGAAAAAAGAATAAAAAAAAAAAAATCAAAACAAAACTTGAGTGGAGGAAAGATTTATTTTGTCCTCACAATTTCAGAGGTTTCTGTTCTGTGTCAGTTGGCTCTGATGCTTTGGACCTGACTGAGGTGAGGCAGGAGGAGTGTATGTGAGAAGAATGTGCTTACTTCATACTATCCACAATGGGGGATGTGGGAAGAAAGTGTGCAGGAGGGGTGATGAGGAAATGAGGTCAGGAGTTTTCAAAGTTGTAACTCAAGTGACTTGCTTCCTCCAAACCTCCTCACCTCCTAGATTCCACTACCTTCTCGTAATGCCTCAGATGATGATCCATCACTAACTGAATACATGCATTAGGGAAGAGCCCTCACGATCCATTTACCTCTCAATGTCTGGATCCAGTAGCTGACGACTGTGTCCTTAACACAGAACCTTTAGTTGCTGGCATTGCCCTTCAAATCGAAACGATAATACCTCTGAAAAATGAACTTGGCCCAAATTTGAATCTTTCAGCTTAGTTACATGAATTTTATTCTGAAGCATGTAAGTCCAGTGAAGGAATAGGAATTTGTAAATGCTGCCTTTTGCTTATCCAAATTTATAACTAGGATGTGTCAACAGGTTTTCTAGGTCTCAGGTTCCTCATCTAAGCTACTCTGAGAACCAACTATGGTACAGTTCTGGGGACACAGGAACTACTTAAGTTCAGTTGCTTCTTTCTTATTTCCATGACTAGAGTGGGGAGAGGAATCAGGATTGGAGGATGGAAAGGAAGAGAAATGTGAATAAGAAAACAAAGTAGAGAGTTGTTTTGGAAAGAGAATTCATCACAGTTGGTCAGAGACTGCCAGAATAGGAAATCCTAGACTCTCACCTTTGATCTTTAAATTTTGATAGCATCCAAGTTCAGTGCTGGGATTATTTATTCAGAAGCCCATGTGTGCAGTGCAGATACAAATGCATACATACATCGTTCTTGGTCTTGCTCCCTTGTGTTCATGCAAACATATATCTTTTATGGCTGCCATCTGCTTCACACTCCTCTGAGCTATTGAAATGCACACCCTTTTTACTGCATCCTATCCATGTTCCTGTTGCCTCCCTTAGGTTTGGTGACCTGTTTGTTTCCTTCAGAGAAACCATTGCTCTGTGGGTCTCAGGACTCCATTAGGAACACAGCATAAATAGCCTTCTGTTCCAGTTGTTTTGAGCAGAATGAGGCTTGTTTTGTGGGGTGGCTAAATTTCCTGCACACTAATCTGTCATCAGTATTAAAAACAGACGTCTGGTTCTCCCATGTGGCCTCATCAGAGAAACTGGCATGAGCTTTGGCCTCTCAGGCAGGGTAGACATGTGTGGAGTGGAGGAAAAAGAAGTGGAGCTGATGCCCAAGCCAACTTAATGAATCCAAACTCCTCTCTGACCTATGGACTCAAAGGAGAGGGACTTGGGTGGAGATTATATATGTCAGGAGTCAGTCACAGAACCACAGTGACACCTAGATTTCTTTCCTTTACTACTTCCACTCCAAAGACCAAGAGCCCATGTTATATCTGTTATAGTTTTCTGTGATTGAGAAAAATCCCGGAGGCAGATGGAAATAAGATATATTTGTATAGCTGAGCAGAATGGAAACTAGCCATCAGATAGCCATGGGGGCTCCTGATCCTTAAGTTCCATCAGGATTGTCACTTCCGTGTCATATGTATATCAGCAGCTGAGAATCCCAAGAGTTTGAAGTAGGATTGCCTTAAGCATGGAGTTCCCCTTCCTTGATATAAGGATTGATAAAGTGAGAATGGAAGGGAACAGGCTCACCAGCCATTATAGTCTCCCACTTCCAACTGTGGTAATAGCCCTACCACATATTTTTCTTCAGGCATCTGCTGCTCACTTGATAGATTCTCTTTTAATCTTTTAAAAAAATAGAAGCTTCTGTCTTTCCTCATGGGATTCCTAGCTTCAGCTCATTTCATTCAGGGTTGGAAGGCCAGCTGACTCTTTTGGCTCTTGAAAAGGCAGCAGGCCCTTTCTGTTTGCCCCCTCTCAGCCTCACAAAAGGCAGCAACATCTGGAGCTGGTCAGTGCCCCTTTCTGTGCTGGCATCTGGAAGTCTGATGGGCCTCTTCCAAGCAGATTGATACCAGGCATTGAGTTTATCTCTTGCCAACTCTCAAGTCCTTTCTGATTCTGCTTTTCTCTATCCTTCCGTTTCCTTTCTGTTTCTCTTTTCTTTAATTTTTCTTTGTTTGTGTCTGCTCTTGATACCTGCCTCTTCTTTTTAACCTTCTCCCCAAGTCTCTATGCTTCTTGTATTTATTTATTTGTTTGTTCCTCCAACCTGGCTTCAGTATGAACTGTTCATCTAGGATCAGATATGGGTCAAGAACTTGTAAACTATGAGAAATCATCTCAGTCTATTCTCAGCTCATCCTAAATCTTCAGTCCCTCCTGTCATTGTGCCTTATCCTCAGTTGAGAGAACCCCTCCTCTATACCTTTCCACAGTAAACACTCGGCAATTCATTTTATACTTTAGAATAAAGACTTCATGTGAGAAGAAAATTTAGGAAAATGCTACTCTAATAGCGGAGTGTTATGTGTGGTAGCTGTGATGTAGGAGTAACCCTGACAATATTTAGGACAGTCTCTAGAAGCTACCTAGTATTACTCAAACCATAAGGGTTATGCCTCGGCCATGTTTGTTGTTGAGGAAGCTAAAGGAACTAGCATCATCCTAGTGTCAACTTTCTCTGAGCCAGCTTGAGGGAAATAATGTCCCTAGAATTAGAACTCCACCCTTTCAGCTAAAAGGGAACAGGGGTAGGCGTGGTGAGGGTGGCAAGTGAAATATGTTCTGCAGGGTGAGCTACAAAATAGCATGTCTACAAACATCTGGAACTAATATTAGGGTCTCAGTAATATTTCTGTCACTCCATCTGCTTTTTGAATGAGATATTCCTAAAGCCAAGAGCCTTCCAAAAGAAAAGGTATTTATATATCTTAGAGAGTCTTAATTATGTCCATTTCTCTATACTCCCAAGCCAAACTTCCTATCACAATTCTTTACAAGTAACAAAAATTAATCACTCCTTATTCCCATTACCAAGATGAAACTCTTTCTGGTATAGTTGCTTTGATGTGTACAGAACATGATAGCAACACAAAATGATTCCTCTCCTCAGTGAGCTTATTGTCTACTAGAGAGAGAAATTATTTAGTGAGAAACACTGGTGACAGCCAGATGGGTGATGGGAGTGTAAGATACAGAAAAGGGGTTTCTAACATAATACAGTGGGATTTCTTAAAGGTACCCAGATGAAGTTGGGCAATTGTTTCAGATTCTAGTCCCAGTAATTAGTCACCAGGATCAAGTCATCTTAATAAGACTTCCAGCCCCCATGGTGATCACCAACAGTCTTTTCAGGTCTCCTTTCCTGGTGCCATTGTTACCATTCTTATCCTTAGTGCCATCTGCCCATTGCAGAGAACAATAGAATACAAGTTTTATTTCTCTGTGTGATCACCAATATCTCCCTCCAGGACAAGTATGAACCATCCCAGGAGGACACCCACCTTTCATACAAAAGACCTTTTCAAGGCTAAATCCATCTTCTCTTATGTCTAAGATGCTCAGATATCCTCTAAAAGGGAAAGACACACACATCCCCAACTTTATCTTTCTATTTCAACTAAAATTAGTTAAGGTCTTGGTTTTGAACTTTCTCTTCATGTTCATGTCAACCTAAGAGATGAGTGCATGGTCCTTGTAGAAGGCTTGTTTTAAAAGAACCAGGTTTTCTGTTTCTTTGACCCCGCCTCATTTTTCAGTGAACTTTCCTTTATTCTTCCTCAGTCAACTACTCCTAAGCCACATTAAAGACTTTGTCCCCACAGAGCATTTTTCCATCAAAATCATTAGTTTCCACACCATACACTTTGACCATAATTTGTCAACTTGTTTGTAGATCTCTGACTTCTATCATATCTGCCTTTTAACTCATCAGAACTTGCCATAACTTCATATAATTACTTTGTCCATCTTTCAGTTACAATTTTTAAAAGTCATTTCCCTATCCATGGTAATGTACGTGTCCTATCTTTTAACTACTCTTTTCAATAACAACCCAAGTTCTCTCACCACCCTATCATTGATTGCACTGTAAGTGATTGCACTGAAAGCTCCAGGTCTAGGAATGGGTGCTTATATATCATCAGCCAACAACGTCAACTGATCACTGTGTGCTCCTATTTAATTTTTCCAGGCTGTTCCTGCCTACTTCATTTCTCCATCATACTTAAATGCATGACATTCATCCTTCAGTCATAGAGAATATAATAGCAGGAATTAGTCCATTTACTTTCAGCCATAGCAATTTAAATTATAGGCATCATTATGTATGTTCTTCTTTCTCCTTCTTCATGTAGTATATAGGTGGTATACTTTACATACAATTATTCTTCTAATAGTTTCCTTATATCTTCATAAATTCTTAAGAAATAACACACACACACACGCACACACACACACACACACAAACACACAATTTCTCCCCATATTCTACATTTGCTTTCTATTTTTAGTACAGTAGTTCCACCATCACTTAATTGTGTGAAGAAAGCTTTCTTGTTCTTAAAACAAAACACCCCACATTCCACCCAACAAAATCCATTTCCTCTTCTTCATAATCTCACATTTGATGACATATTTTGTGGTGACTGCCTCCATTAAGGTTCAATTTCTACTAATTCCTCAACCTAGTCTTTCCTGTATTAGTTACTCCTAGGTTACAGAATCATTTTACTCTATGAATATCTATGATCTTCCTGCCATTGAATCTAAAATTTGAGTTTAAATTTGATATTATTTTTAAGTTCATATATACTGTATTTTATATCATTTTCATCTATCCCTATCTTCCTATGTCTATATTCTTTCAAATTTATGATCTCCTATTCTTTATTATTGCCACATATATCCATTTATATCCACGTTTTTGTCTAGTATGTATATGTGCTTAGTGTGTGGGACTGGATAACTTTTCAAAGGGTTTATCCTTAGAGAAGAGTGATTCTTCCTCTCTCAGCAGCCATTATTTGACTATAGTTCTTCATGTTTGTATGGGTCCTTATGAGATTTCTTCCATCCAAATTAGCCAATGACATTTAAAAATATATTTATATTAAAATACCACACCATTTTACTTCTTGGCTCTAGCTCCTCTGAAGGATTTTCCCTGCTCTCTCTCAAATTTATACTGTCTTATTGTCACATAATACATAAACATGCTATATATTATATTGTTATAGAATGCACACACACATGAATGCATTTAGTGCTGCTTATATGTATACATTTTTAAGGCTGAATACTTCATATTAAATAGCCAATTAGGGGAATACTCATTCTCCCTCTCTCAGCAGTCATTAACAGACTCTGGATATTTATCAAGGGATATGGAACTGTGAGATTTTTCCCATCCATGTGGGGATGTCAACTGGTGCTAAAATTGTCCTGGTTTGTTTAGTCAGACATGTTATTGAGATTTCATGAGTATACCAACCCTGTCATATCTAGAAGACACTTTAAATTTTTATAAATGTATCTGATATATTTTCACATTTTATAAGATTGACTCTTATCTTCCAAATTATTTGATTTTCCCTGGTTCTTTGATAACATATTAGTTTTCTGCTCCCATCTTTGACTAAACTGCACTCACTCTTTCTTGGTAGATTCTCTTATCTTTTATTAAAGCTGTAAAGGTTCTTGTGGCTTGGTTTTGTACATTTCTCTTCTAAATTTAACCCATCTTTAGGCTACTGTATCTACATCTATAGTAAAAGTCAATATAATCATTGGTTTTTATTACCATATATTTATTATGCAAATTGAGTCTCAAGACATTTTTATATATGTATACTATTTATTTAGCTCGTATTAATCTTTCTATTACTCTGTATTTCCTTTCTTCCAGTCCTGTTTTCCCTTTTCAAAGAGTCCTGTTCTGCTTTCATTTTTCATGTTTTGTGTGTGTGTGTATGTGTGTGTGTGTGTGGTTTATTTTGCTTGATATAATTTATTCTTTCTTATGGCTAAACAAAAATGCACTGTGCAGTTATTTATCACATTTTCACTATCTATCACTGTCTTGCTGTCTCTGCCATATTTTTGCCCATATCCAACTAATTTCTATACATATTTGCAATATATTGTCCAATAAACAATTCAAAATCAATATATCTTAAGCTGAAATCTCACCTTCTTGTAAACTTGCTCCTGTCTGAGTTTGTATTTACTGGTTAAAAGACTGGAACAGCTGTAAAGCCAGGGTCTTAAGAACTCAAGGACTTTTACTTTCATACTTATCTTTTATTCATTTCATAATTAAATTATTTTGCTTCAGTCACCATTATTTCAGGAATCAATTTTTTTATCTTTAGTGCCTAATCTAGACTATTGAATATCTTTATATTCACCTTCTAATTAACCCTCAAACTATCCATCTTTTCTCTATATCAGTTCATAATTCTTCATAGTATACAAGTGAAATTAGCCAGTGTTAAGTATACTACGTGATACAATAGGGATCCCAATAACTATGAAAATAGCTATGTGATTTAAAAATAAGATTCTTCCTCTTTTAAGTCTTTTACGTGTTTCTATTACTTTTATTACTAAATAAAGACCTTTTGACAAGTCCTAAAAAGGTATGAATGATGCACTTCCTTAATTCTCTGCTTTTTGTTCTTGACACCACCCATACTTTCCCTTGGCCCAACACTCTCTCATCTCAATCCCAGTGCCACTGATCAGAATAATTTCATCAGATTTACTCTTTTCTTTGACCTAGTGACCTTTCAGTACTTTTTAATCCCCTAGGCTTAGTAATGCACTTAGCAATATTGAATGTACTTTGATTTGGGGACAGAGGACAAGAGCTTAATATCTGCATTTCTCACTAGGCTCTTAACATCTCCACCAATAATTACTTTAATTGCTGTTTTCCCTGTGCCTCATACAATTGCAGACTTGTGTTAAGCATTAAAAAAAAAAAAACACAACTGAGCAACAACTAATGAGATAAAGTAAAGGTTAACAGTAGCACTTGTGTTATACATTTTAAGTGATGGAACTAAAGAAGTAAATATCAGATTCCGGAGACCTAAGATGTAGTAACATCTAGAAACTTTAGCACTCTGGCTCTCCTATGAAGGATGCATTGAAACTATCTCTCTCTCTCTCTCTCTCTCTCTCTCTCTCTCTCTCTCTCTCTCTTTTCTTATATTGGATATTTTTTTTAATTTACATTTCAAATGTTATCCCCTTTACAGGTCTCCCTTCTGGAAACCCCTATCCCATCCCCCTCCACCTGCTTCTATGAAGGTGCTCACCCACCCACTCCTGACTTCCCACCCTGGCACTCTCCTACACTGGGGCATAAAACCCCCACAGGACCAAGGGCTTTTCCTCCCACTGATGTCCAACAAGGCAATCCTATGTCATATATGAGTCAGGAGCTATGGGACCCTCCATGTGTACTCTTCGGTTGGTGGTCCAGTCCCAGGGAGCTCTGGGGTACTGGCTGGTTGACACTGTTGCTCCCCCTACAGGGCTTCAAGCCCCCTCAGCTGCTTCAGTCCTTTCTCCAACTCCTCCATTGGGGACCCCATGCTCAGTCCAACAGTTGGCTGCAAGCATCCACCTCTGTATTTGTCAGGCTCTGGCAGAGCCTTTTAGGAGATAGCCATATCAGCCTCCTATCAGCAAGCACTACCTTGCATTCACAATAGTGTTCGGGTTTGGCAACTGTATATGGGATGAATCCCCAAGTGGGGTAGTCTCTGGATGGCCTTTCATAAAACCAGATACACTGAATCTAATAGAATAGAAAGTGGGGAAAAGCCTCAAACACATGGACACAGGGGAAATTTTCCTGAACAGAACACCAACAGCTTATGCTCTAAGATCAAGAATTGACAAATGGGACCCCATAAAATTGCAAAGCTTTTGTAAAGCAAATGACACTGTCAGCAGGACAAAATGGCAACCAACAGATTTAGAAAAGATCTTTACCAATCCTACTTCTGATAGAAGGCTAATATCCCATATATACAAAGAACTCAAGAAATTAGACTCAAGAGAACCAAATAACCCTATTAAAAATGGGAACAGAGCTAAAAAGAATTCTCAACTGAGGAAACTCGAAGGGCTGAGAGCACCTAAAGGAATGTTCAAAATTCTTAGTCATTAGGAAAATACAAATCAAAACAACCCTGAGATTCCACCTCACACCAGTCAGAATGGCTAAGATCAAAAACTCAGGTGACAGCAGATGCTGGCAAGGGTGTGGAGAAAGAGGAACACTTGCAAGCTGGTACAACCACTCTGGAAATCAGTTTGGTGGGTCCTCAGAAAATTGTACATAGTATTACCTGAGGACCCAGCTATATCATTCCTGGGTATATACCCAGAAAATGTTCCAACATGTAAATAAGGACACATGCTCCACTATGTTCATGGCAGCCATATTTATAATAGCCAGAATCTGGAAACAACCAAGATGTCCCTCAACAAAGGAATAAATACAGAAAATGTGGTACATTTACACAATGGAATACTACTCAGCTATTAAAACAGTGACTTCATAAAATTCACAGGCAAATTGATGGAACTTGAAAATATTATCCTGAGTGATATAACTCAGTCACAAAAGAACAAACATGGTATATACTTACTGATAAGTGAATATTAGTGCAAAAGTTCAGAATACCCAAGATTAATTCACAGCAATCATTGGACTGAGCATGGGGTCCTGGATGGAGGAGTTGGAGAAGGGAATGAAGGAGCTGAGAGAGTTTGCAGTCCCATGGAGGGAGAAACAGTGTCAACTGACCAGAACCCCCAGTGCTCCTGGAGACTGGACCACCAACCAAAGAATACACATGGAAGTATCCATGGTACTGGCTACATATGTGGCAAAGGAGGGCTTTGCTGACTATCAGTGGGAGGAGAGGCCCTTGTCCCTGAGGGTGCTAGATGCCCCAGTATAAGGGAATGCCAGGGAGGGAAGACAGGAGTGGGTGGGTGGGTGGGTGGGTGGGGGAGTGTACTCATAGAGGCAGGTGGAAAGGAGAAGGGATAAGGGTTTTCCAAACGGGAGACCTGGAAAGGGGAAAACATTTGAAATATAAATAAAGTATCAAAATAATAAATAAACAAAAGAAGCCATCTTGAGTGCCATGCCAAATACCAATGGATTTGTGTTACTTCTAAAATTTTCAATGATAGTCATTATAATTGGGAAAATTCAAAGTTACTTGAAGAGTATTTGGCATAATTCTAACACCTCCCTGCATGTTTTAACTTTGCACACTGAGATTATGAATTTAAAGAATGCTGCTCTACTGAGCTTTGATGCTGTTGATATTGCTGCTAATATTGTCCATGGCCTGAGGTCAGTATTTCTATCTTGGTCAAGCATCAAGAATGGCACATATAGCTTGATCATGCTAGCTCCTCTTTTCCTGGGAATACTTTTATTCCCTCCCATCTTGTTAAAGCTTGCCTTTAATAACATCAACATGTTGGCAGCCAAAGTACATGGCTTGAAACTAAGAATGGACCTCCAGAAAGAGTTATTAACTAGCTGTCAGTCAGAGATGGGTAAGTTCTGCACTGAGCATTACCAACCTAAGACAGAAGTACATTGCTTTTGATAATGTATATTCCATGACAGGTAAGGAAGGCATTCTTGACAGAACAACCTAAGACAGAAGCAGTTTTGCTTATGAATAAAAATGGGGGGAGATGTGGAGAGCCTTTTGGGGCCACTTGGCAAGAACATGACATTTGGCCAAGGACAATGAAATAGGCTTCTGGCAAGAATCTAACATTAGGCCAAGGCCAAAGAAGTAAGTTTAGGCAGGAATCTAATTTTAAGGTAGAACAAAGAAGTGGGCTTCAGGCATGAATATGACATTGGGCTAGAACAGGGAAGTAGGTTTAGATATCCAGTCATCCCAATAAGCCTTTAGAAACAGTGATCACAGGAGTGAACACGGGACTTTGTTTATTGCCTTGCTTGTTCCTTGACTATTTGTGTTTATTGTATTGCTTGTTCCTCAACCTAGAACTGACTTTATTGCTTTCATGTAATAAAAATGTTATAAAAGCAGATTGGAAAAAAACAAAAAAACAAAAATCTTGCCTTCAGTCTCAGAATTGACCAAGGTCACACTGAAAAACAAAAACAAAACAAAACAAACAAAAAAACCATCCTGAGTGAGGTAACCCAACCACAAAAGAACATACATGGCATGCACTCACTTATAAGTGGTTACTAGCACAAAATCTTGTAATACCCAGGATCCAATTCATAGACCACATGAAGCTCAAGAAGAAGGAAGACCATAGTGTAGATGCTTCAGTGTTTCTTTGAAGGAGAAACAGAATGTCCATAGGATGAAATATGGAGACAAAGTGTGGGCAGAGACACTGCAGGGAAGACATTGAAACTCTTAAATCCATGACCTTATTTAATCCATAAATTAACCCTTTCAGGTAGATGCAAAATATTCCCTTTCATAAATAAGAGGGTTAAAGATTAGGCTTCTGGAGATCAAACTTGTAAAAACTGTAGAACTAAGAATTTGTTTTCTGTTTTCTGACTATTTAATCTATACTTATTCCTATCACTCATTGATGGTACGTGGCTAGCAAGAGTCTAGATCCTAGTTCTCCGGAGCAAGAACATTTGAGTATTGTTTACAGAACCAAATCACTCTGAGAAATCATTTTGTGTGTCATGAAAGCATGGATGAGCTAATCCTGACACTAGAGGGTAGGGTTCAGTATTTTTTCAATCATCCCATGGCTGGGAAGTTGTAAATGAATAGAGATAAGTCAAAGATCATGAGTGAAAATAGGAAAATGGCTATTTGCAAAGACTTCCTCCTTTCACATGAGAAAAGGATCTAAAAAATTAAGAATTCCTCTCTAAAGACACTCAGAGTTGGAGTTTAAATCTTCAGTATAGCTAAGTGGTGAGCCCTTGCCTGATATTTACACTGCCCTAAACTTGATCCCAGTAATTCAATATAAGCAGATAGAAAAGTAAGCAAATCTGTTCTTCTTACTCCATTTTATCTGAATTTTACTCACAAGGTCACACTAGCTAGAAGTATCTAGAACTACCATTATTTCTTCACCAGGATTTTAGTCTGGCCCCTGTTTTCAATTATCCAGTTTTCATATATATATATATATATATATATATATATATATATATATATATATATATGTGTGTGTGTGTGTGTGTGTGTGTGTGTGTTTTATATATATATATATTTATTATGTATGTATGTATGTATGTATATTTCCCCATCAGAGGAAGCTGCAGAATTAAACACCAATTCTTTTCACCACTGTTGTAAATAGCCAACAAAATGATATATAATATGTGTATCATTCTGTAAAGGAATCACATTTAATAACCATCCATCCTTTTCCCTTTTATTTTTCTTGACTCCTTGAAAATATATGCAGTGCTGTTAATGTTCTGCAAAATACATCTTAAATCAGAGATAGAAAGCCAGTGGCTACCTATCCTTTAAAATATTTTAATAAGTTGGCATGATTAGAAATCTGGATGATTTTTATATGGAAATCTGGATTCAAGAATTCTATTGAGAAATAGTAGGTTCTGGAAGGTTTGGGCTTACAATCCCATATGGCAGAAGTAGGCAGGAGAACTGAGTAGCAACTGCTCACTTTAGAGAAATATGTAAACTCTAGTTTTCCATATTCCTCTTTTTTCCAGATTTGCTAACATTGTATAATCTGGTATGTTCATTTACATAGCTTGCTCTGCTCTATGACTCTTTAATGTAATATCTCTCACTTAAACCATGGCATAGAATCTCTTTTGAGATCTTTCCCTTCTCTTGTTATATGTCTGTTTGTTGTTGGTCCATAATATGGCATTTGATATTGACTGCTCACTAATAGCAGAAGAGTATCTGTAAAATTGCTTTCATTTTGCAGTGCTTGCTATATGCTAAACACCATTATATACTCTCAGATCTATGAGGGCTTAAGTCTAGTCCTTCACTGTTCAATTATTCACCTTCTCCTAGATCAGAGTCTGATCTATAGTGAAAGCCTAGTAAATGAGTACATAGAACAATTTCATCCTCACAATAACTCCTTTTTGAAGTTGTCATTTTTATCTTCATTTTTATAAAGCAGAAACTATAGTTCATAAGATGACTATTCCATCACATACTTCTGTAATCCTAAACTATTTTGTTTGCATGATACTTACAAACCATTACAATAGTCCTTTCATTTTGCATGTTAGGAATCAAAATCTGAACATCAACGACTTTTCTTTTCAGTCTTCTTAAAAGCAACTTATGACCAGCAAATATCCAGTGTCTCTTGTGTTCCAGACTGACTTTTGTGAGCTTCCAATATCATCTGCCTCTGGACTATAAAGATTTAAACTTCTCCATCAATCCAATCAAATCTCATTACTAGATATTCCTGAATTTTGGACCATCAGCATTTGGAGGAGGCTGATTTGTGGGGAGAATTACTTGAAGAGTAGACTACACTGTTTCCAAAGACCAAACACAAATGGAAACCATATATTCTATAAGGCATGAAAATTGATTCCTTTATTAAGTATTGGAAGTGATATTTCCTTCATATTTGGAAAAGAGAACAATGGAAACCAACTAATTTTCTTTCTGGAGTTGGCTTTAGGAAGCCAGTGACTAACTTAGCATGTGAAGGTGGTAAAAACATTATCTGCCTTCTTGTCCTCAGACACACCAAGCATGTTATATCACATCTACTTCTCTATGCCTAGAATTCTTCAGCTTTCTTTGGGTATTTATCCAGAAGCGGTATAGCTAGGTCATATGGTAGTTCTAATTTTAGTTTCCAGAGAAGCTAATACTAATTTCCACAGGAGTTTCTCTAGTTTACACTCCTATCTGTGGTAAATAAGCAGTTCTTTTTCTCATATTTTTGTCAGAAAGGGGACTGTGGGAGGGAAAGAAGAGATCTTAAAGGGAGGTGATTAATAGAATACATGTGACATGGAAGTGAAGGACTGTTGGATGGGAAGAGGACCAATGGGATAATGGGGACAGTGAGGGAGAGAAGTAAGGGAGAAATAAGAACAAATGAGAAGAGCATATGTAAGGAAATTCTACAATAAAATGAAATCAATTTACAAAGCATTCCCCATCTCCCCCACCCACGTTGCTTGCTTTGCTGATTCTCTCATTGATGGTGATCCCCATTCTCATCGTCACAGAAAAGCTTTCCTGGCCACCCACATAGAAGGCTACTTATGTCTTTTATGTCATAGCCTCTTTTATTACTACTGATATGTCACCTAGAATTTTCATTTACTTATTCATCCACTTTCTTTTAAGTTTTCTATCTATCTTAGAAATAACTGTATTGAGAGTATAAGTGACATACACAAAATTATATTTAATGCACTCAACTTGTGTTTTTGAATGTGTGCATTATACATGGGATGGCATCACCACAAACATGACTATGCGTGCACATCTCCCAAAAGGTTTCCTTATGATCATTTGTGTGACCATGACTGTGTAGGTGTAAGAACACTTCCCATGATATCTATCCTTCTAAAGCATTTTGAAGCATACAATCCCAGAGTGCTAGCTGTAGGTACTATGTTTGGTAGCAGATCTGTGAAACTATTTCATTTTGCAGAACAGAAAGTTTATACCCCGTTGAAAAACAATTTTTCATTTCTGCATCACCCCAGCTGGTGTAAAACACCATCCTATTCTGTGTCTCTTTGAATTTTGCTATTTTGGATAGTTTATGTAATTGGAATTATGTAGCTTTTATTCTCCTGTGGCTGGCTCATTTTGTGTACTTAGGCTCATCCATCTTTCTGCAATTAACACTAGTCCTCTCTTTGGAAATCCAAATGAGATTATATCCTTATATCACCATACATACTTTTCCTTTTAAAATATTTTTAATTACATGTATACAGTTGTCTCTTTGTGTCTCTTTGTGTACACCTGTATGTACATACAAATACAGATGTGCACACAGGCCAAAAAAGTGGCACTGAATTCTCTAGAGCTATAGTTACATCCTCCTGTGAGCTGATCAACCTGGTTGCTAGAACTGAACTTGGGTCCTCTGTAAGAACACACATTTCTTAACCACTGGAATATTTCTCCATATGCCCCTGCCCTTTTCCCCTTATTTAAAAATTCTATTTTGAAACAGTCTAACAAAATAGGCTCGACATGACTGCAGACCATGATCTTTCTGTGTCTGCTTTCTGAGTGGCAGCATTTACTTTGTAGTAGATGCCTTTCTGCTTTGTAACCTGTGGTGTGATGGAAGGTATATGCTCTCAAGTCACCCAACTAAATCACAGTTTTAAATCATTTCCCTTAACGGAAAGTTGAAAAGTTGTTTTCCCCATCTTGGTTATTAAGAATAACATGAGAATACCTCCATACTTTCAATATGTGATGACTATTCTTAGATGTCAACTTGACAACATCTAGAAATAACTAAAACTCAAGTAGCTGGGTACACTTGTGAGGTGTATTTCTCTTAACTAAATAATTTGAAATGGTAAGATCCACTTTTAGTCCAGGTCATTTGATGTGGGAACATCCAACTTTAAACTTGGCTGTACCTTCTGCTGACAGCCTTTATAAAGGGTATGGAAGAAAGAAGCTTATTCTCTTTGCCTGCTTGCTCAAGTCCATTCCTTCACTGGCATTAAAGTCTACTTCTTTGGAATTCTGACATTCTTTGTGATACTGAAGACCAGCTAAGACATCTAGCCTTGTGGACTGAGCAATTACTGGTTCTTGGATCTTCTGCTGGTAGACAGCTATTGTTGAACTAAGTAGACCATAGCCTCTGAGCCATTCTAATAAATATCATATATCTGAATACAAATGTGTGTGTGTGTGTGCGTGAGTGAGTGTGTGTGTGTGTGTGTGTGTGTGTGTGTGTAAGACAGAGGACACCTTACAGGAATCCTTCTACTATATGGGTTCCAGGAATAAAGCTGAAGTAGTCAGGCTTGGTGACACATGCCTTTAACTCACTAAGTCATCTCATTGGTCCACTTAAACATTTTTTTGAGAAACTTCCTTGATATTTCCCAGAATGGTCACACCATTATATTTTCCCAAGGATGGCATACAAAGGTTTCCTTACACTTGATTCTATCCTCAGGGTAAATAAGTGTTTTGGACATCTATTATCCTCTGTATATCTAGTATCATGACATGAATTAAGGTATTGTCAGAGGCCATGAAACCAAGTAATTAACAATACCAGTCATGGAACAAAAGGACAACTGATGTAAGTAAACCACAGCAAGAAGCACCTACTCCATCCCAGGAACTCCATAGGCATGGTGAGAGATGTGAAGCTTGTAGAGAGAAAAAGGAGTCAACTTACTGATCACTTACTAACTGTGCAGACACGAGATTTATTCTGAAAAGTAGGTACTACTATCCTCATCTCACAAACAGGAAGTTAGACTCAGAAGGGAGAGGGCACTTAAGGGCATACAGATACTAAGTGATACAGGTAGGAGTTTAAACCTTAACCTTCTCATTCAGAAACACATGCTCTTCATCCTTTCTCTTGATGCCTTGCAAGGAGTCCCTGGGTGTGTGAAGATTGTGTTTTAAATAAAAAGAAAGGAGAAAAGGCTAGGGTAAAATATAAAACACTTGGGCTGTACTTTTGGTGGGGGATTACTGGGGTAGTGGTAGCCCTGGTATGTGCTTACTTGTGAGCTCTGAGCCACTTTGGTCATTTGGGCTAGGGTATGTGGCTCACCATATTTCATATATTTAGTACAGGTTTATCACAGAGCACATGATGAATCATTTCTTCAGAAGGTCAGATGTAGTTTTATAGAGCAGTATACTTCTCAGGGGCATTCTGGTCCCATAGAAAATGGAGAGATGGGTGATGAAAAATGACATCCAAGCAAGTGGTTTTCTTCTCTGCCAATGTAGTAAGACAAGTGAAACTGAATCAAAAGTATAAAAATCCAGCAG
This sequence comes from Rhynchomys soricoides, assembly GCA_019843965.1. Lineage (NCBI taxonomy): Eukaryota > Metazoa > Chordata > Mammalia > Rodentia > Muridae > Rhynchomys > Rhynchomys soricoides. The sequence goes on from JADRCH010000117.1 coordinate 5,504,776, forward strand.
CTGACTGAAAAGAGACGCAGATACTTACATCCAACCATTAGACTGAAGTCAGGGACCTCTATAGTTGAATTAAGAGAAGGATTGAAGCTGAAGGGGATAATGAACCCATAGGAAGATCAGCAGTCTCAACTAACCCAAACCCCAGGGAGCTCCCAGAGACTGAGCCACTAACCAGGAGAATACATGGGCCAGTATAAGGCCCCTGGCACATATATAGCAGAGGTTTGCCACTTCTGGCCTCCGGGGAACAGGAATGGAGTGAGGAACTGGGGAAGGGTAGACCAAGATTGGGGGGGGGGAGCAACAACTGAAAGGTAAATAACTATTATTTTAAAAAAGCAGGTTTATTGAGGGCAGCTCTCTGGAGGGTTCACTGGTGCCAGAGAATGAGATCAGGGAAATCAACAGAGAAGACTGGGCAGGGGTGGCCTGGGGTAGCTGGTGGGTCCTCCTTTAATCAGAAGTACATACCTGGTGCACTTGGTAGTGGCAGATGATGATGTCAGCAGTTACTAGGGCCCTGAGAGCAGGCCAGGAGAATTGCCTGTATATTAACAGGGTTAGGGTTCCAGGGTCCCGGGTGTGGACTCTAACACCAAGGAGTATAATCAACTAATTAAAACTGAAAGTGAGAGAGAAAAGTCAAAGGTCAGCAGGGTGCACACTCTCACATAAGGCTTGCTTTATAGACAATTTTCTTAATTATGGGTTTTCTACATTAGATTAAATGACATTAATGGGCCTTATTTTCAAATTTATTTCTAATTGACAAGAGACTATTGACAATTAGTCCCTGGTACTAGAGAACTGCCATAGACAGATTCAAATGTAATTTAAAGGAAAAGATACATACTCACTTTGTTTTATTTTCACTGATAATCCTAAAGACAGAATCTAAGCAAGAATTGGAAGCAAATAGTTTATTTTAGATATGTATAAGGGATAGTTGTGAAGAGTCATGGTGAGATCAGGGGAATAGACCACTACAGTGAAATTACTGAGGAAGGTAGGCTCCTGTTACCTGAAGAATGTAGAGCTAGGGAGTGTTGCTATCAACCTTACCAGCTCATTCATTTGAAAATTATTGTTTATTTTACTTCTAGGTTATGCTTGTCTGCATGAGCTGAGGATGCTCCCAAGTCTTCAGGAAGAAAGTATAAGGACTTAACTTGTAATCTACCTGAGGTAGAGGGTACCAGAGCATCACAAAATTAATATAAATGCATACCAAAAACTGCTGCAGCTGGAGCTGATATCAGAGTATTCTGAAATTAGAATATTCTTTCAGAAAATGTTGATACCATGCAACTGCACATGCGAGTCACATTGCTCTGCTTTCAGAAAAGGAATGTAGGACTGATATATATTTCTCCTCTTGGAGCACTAGACTAGAAGAGATAATTATGAGCAAAAGGACATGATGGTGTGATAAAATGAAAATAGGATTAAATAGAGTTACAATGGAAGAAGAATCACTTTAATTGAGATTCTGATAGTCGGGGATGACTTTATGGAGAAACAGTCATTGAGCTTAATCTGGAAAGATTTCAATAAAAGAGGAAATTCAGGCAAAGGGAAAGATATGGTACTAGGATGGAAGTTACCTATAGGAGCACAGTATAGGAGAGATTGGAGTTTATGATGAAAGATTCAAAAGCCAGTTAAAATAGCTAGACTCTATTCTTTGGGCAGAGGAGGGTGATAGGAGGTACTTGTGGGTTTAAGTTATGATGTGAACAGTTTCTCACTCTTAGTCCAGAATGGCTAGAGGCAGGTGAAAATCATGGGTGGCTTTAGGATGGATTGTGCCTTGCCAGCCTTGGCTTACTTAGGCCATTGGCAGAAGAATAGAGGATCTATTTTGGACATGTAGAATCAAGGTAAAGATAGACAGAGGAGCGTTGCACCCTCCAGACATTCTCCATTTTCAACACTTGCATGGAGAATGGCATTAGCATTCTACTCCACCATCCAAGGCATGTTGATCATATTTATTAATGTGTGGCCTGGTGAGTTCCCTTAGCCTTCATCTATCAACCTCTGCATTGTGCCTTCAACAGCAGCCCACACCCAGTGTCTCAGAAGCCCATACATCATGCCTCGAGGCAGAGAAGCAGATTCCCTTTTATCTCTCTTGCAAAAGCACAGATGTTCAGAATGTCAGTAAATGCACCCAGACTTCTCTGGGATTCAGGCACAGTGTCTCCCTGGATGACCTTCTTGGAATCTTCATCCCCATTGCATTCCAGGCAGACAAACTTTCCTTTTGTTCCTTCACTCAAGAGCTGCCTCCACCCCACTCTTTCAACCCATGCATCATGGACAGCACATTTGTGTAGCAATGTCTGCCTCATCCCATTTGCTGAAACCATTTGTGAGGCAGATATTGTATTAATCATTATTTGAAAATATGTAAGCCATGACATGCTGAGATGCACGGCTCATTTTTAAACCACATCTTCCCTTCATCATCTGATTACGAAGGCAGAATCATGAAGAGCAAAGGACCATGAGCTGAGGGTTTCACAAGACCTGATTCTGATACTCAATCCTTCTGTGGTCTTTGTGTTTCTATCTAAGTTCATTTCATGAGGCAGTTGAATCAGTTAACTCCGAGGTGCTTATATTTTTAAAGTTTAATGATCCCAAGTCTCTAGGTTTATTAAACACTTACACTCTTTGGCTTCTTTCACTCATTTGTGACAAGAAACTTCAACTTCTTTCTGAAGTTTCTGTAGAAATATAATTCATATAAAATCACACTAATCATGAAGGTAACCTTTGTATATTTTCCTAAAGTGAACATAGTCGTGTGCCTATATCCAGATAAGGAAATAAAATATTATCAATGGCACAAAGCCTCTAAATCACAGCCTCTTCCTCTATGGTAAAATACTCTTTTGACTTTTGGGATTGGATATAGGTTAATTTTGCTTTTTTTATTTTAGACTTTTGATCAAAAATATCATATAATTCGTATTCAATGATATTTGAGTTCTTTTTTTCACTATGCTATGACATTCACCCAAATTGCTAAAGTTATAATTTATTTATCTTCCCTCACTACTCTCCTACTATTCCTTTCTCCTCCTTTTCTTACTTTCTCTTGATCTCAGTTGAAGCTTTTATTTTAAAATCTAGTAGCTATGTTAAATATAAAGATTGGTAACCAATAACAGAGCCTTTTTCTCAGTAAAAGATCTTGGAAATGGCCACTCTTAGTTATATAAAAAAACAAACAAGCAAACAAACAAACAAAACCCCATAGATTTTAGATATGGTGGAGCAAGAAAAAAAAATTTCCCCTTCAGCAACTCTCCATGGTACATTAAACTCAAAGGCTTCTAGGGAAATGGTTATGAAAATTTGGTCCAAAACTCTGGGGCTGCTGGAAATAAAAGCATAGTCAATTCTTAGCTCTTTCTTTTGTGAGTTTTAGAACTTCTCAGGTTACTTACAATTGTCCCAACATTTAGGGCACTTCAGAATAGAAGACAAGCACAACGGATTCAAGACCACACTTTGCATAAATACCATGGCAAATGACAAGATAATGAAGCACAGAACATAATAAAGTGCTGGATATTTGGTAGGCATGGTGGTACATGCCTTTAATGCCAGCAGCCGGGAGGCAGAGTTAAACAAAACTCTGTGAATCTGGGGCCACACTGGTCTAAATATCAAGTTCCAGGACAGTCAGGGCACAGAGAAACCCTGTTTCGACCCCTCCTCCCAAGAAAAGAGTTAGACAGTTAAGCTTGGCCTTGAGGTTGTGAGATTACTGTGGTCTGTACAATGATTCTTTCTAATGCCTTTACCTATACGATAGCAGCACAGAGTAATAGTGACACCTCTTTACAACTGTAAGATCATGTGCTAGTATAAGAAATTACTGTGAAAGACCCACCAGAGTCATTAGATATAGGTAGTTTTCCTCCCTCCTCAAAGAATCAGTAATTCTGGAAACTCTTGTAATCTGCAGGGAAAGCACTTATCTCTGAGGGATATAGAGCACTTCTCAATGTTGTGTGCATGGGAGATTAAGAGAACAAATTACCTAAGATTTGTAGGGATTGTTTGTAATTCAAGTGGAGGAAGTTGTTATCATTCATATTCAGAATTCATATTCAGAATTTATTCATTCCATTCCACTTAATCATATAGTCAACTATATAGATAATTGTAGAAATAACACATGTTTGACTAATTTGTACTTCTTTTCAGTAGTCTCTAGTTTAATTGTCTGTCTTAATGCACCCAGAACTTCCTGTGGCTTTACCTCTGTGAGTTTGACAGTTGATAAATTCACTGAGAATTGTCTTCATAGGACATTGCAGGTATTAAATAGACATTTGCTCACTATTGAGATTATTTTTCACAAGTTTAAAAGTATACAAGCTTCTCTTATATTTACTTCTCCAAGTCAATTATCTGGAATTAAATTTTCTTATTTTAAAATAAAAGCAGATGGTTGTCAGGCCAGTTCAGCTGTGTGAGTTCTTTTCATAAGTCTGTGTCTGCTAGGGCTTAGAGGAATCATATATTTTATCTTTATCATGCCCATGACTCTATGACAGGAGGCAACCATTATTTAGACATCATTCTAAAACACAGATGTGATAATCCAACACAGATAAGTGTCATGGAAGAAAGCAATCATTTATAGAGATCTCTGGCACAACTATATTCAGTTGCCACAGGAAGTCTAGAATCCATTTTACTGAAGATGACACTGCTGTTCTGAGAGGTTATCTCACCCAAGGTCAAATGGTATACACTCTTAACCTATCATGTTGTCAAAACTTAGTTCAGTTTTTACCATATCTACACTTGTGTTGAATATTTTTGACAGCTTCATACATGAGTACTAACTGCATCTATATCACTCTCATACCTCTTTCTTCCTCTACACCTCTACCCAGCCCTATGTTAAAAAGTTATTCCAAATTTCTATGTCAGAATCTATTAAGGCTCCAGGTGCTGAGATGTTTTTCATACAGAAATTCTCATATAATTATCATCTCATCTATTGCCACTGACCTTGCTCTGCACGTCATAGATAGTCTTTTTGTTCCCAAGACTATCTAGCTGCACCCATAATATAATGAATTTATTCATTTGCTAATTAATTGTTTTGGTTGTGGTAATATAGCTTATGTCTTCATGCATGGTAGGCATGCCTGTAATCCCTGAGTTATATACCCAGTCTACCCTATTTTATATGTTTTTAACTCACTGCAAACATTTGAATATGTCATGGCTTTGGAAGAGCTTTTCTTTGAACTTTAATATTAATGTTGACAAAAAGATAATCTCAAGCAGAGGTGCATTTTCCCTTTGGGTTAGAGGAGATGTTTTCAATACGGGGTTTTGAGCTTTCATTTGCGATCTTAGAAAGCAGAGTGTATATATTCTTGGCATGGTTAATGATCAATATCTCATTCTTTAGCATACCTGGGCTTCTGGGTAGGGTTTCAGATTTATTTGAAATTCTGGATCTAAGAAAACAATTTTCTCAGTTTCCCCTCATGTCATGGTAAATAACAAACAATTGATGATGATGATGATGATGATCACGATAATGATGATGATGACAATGGATGATGATGATGGTGACCTTTTCATGGGTGGTAGAAGTGAATAGAGTCTTTGAATTCTCATTTACAAATTCATCACTGTAAGACTATAAAAACAAGAGAAAGATTTTTGGGTACAGGAATAAGTCTCTCTGGCCAGAGAAATGGCTCAGAAAATAAAGGCACTTTTTACCAAAATTGATGACCTGAGTACAATCAGTGGAAGATACAAGATAAAAGGAAAGAACCACATGTTGTCTTTGGACCTTCATATGCATATTCAGTGTATACACACATGCACATTCATGTACACGCACACACACACACACACAAACACAGAGGAGAGAGAAAGCAAGAGAGAGAAAGAGAAACAGAGATACAGAGACAGGGAGAGAGACAGAGACAGAGACAGAGAGACAGAGAGGGGAAATAAAAGTGAACCTCCTTCACCTCTCAGTAATATCTTCAACTATAATGATGCTTGTAACACATTGTCTCATCAAATGCTTACAGGATTTTTAGAATGTGAGGTAATCCTGGACTTAGCTTATTAGATGTGTATATGGACAATCAGAAAGGGGAAGTGAATTAACCAAAGACATAGCTAATAAGAGGCACAGCTGGTACCACCCTGCTAACGGCCTCTGTTTTTATTGAAAGCTAACCACTGTTTCAGGGATTTTAGGTAATCAATCATTTCAGCAAGTCCTGGAAACTTAAACCATCATACCTGAATGAGAAAACTTAAATCAGAGGGTAAGGGACTAGTAGAGCTGTGGCCAATATTATTTGTACTGCTTAGGTACTAGTAGAAGTTAACCCAGGGTATCTCATCCTGAATTCATGCCAAGGCCCCTTGCAGTTGTTTCACATGGGACTAGGAGATAGTCTTGACATCCTGATATTTTTAAGCTGTGTCCCTTTAGTAGGCCTCTAGTAGACAATCAGTTGCTGATGAGTTTGAAGAATCTCTCACTTGAGAGCACAGCTTCTTATTAAACTCAACATTTCTATCAAGACTTTATTCATAAAGGTTGCATTCTTGAGTGATTATCCAAAGCCCAAAGAGCTTCTTGGAGTAATCACTACTATTTATTCTGTACATCTATATGCCGCCAGACACCATGCAAATGATACTGCATATATTTTCTTAAATCCTCAAGGTGACTCTGGAGAAAGTTTTTTCAAATTCACTAGTTTTAAGAAAAACAAAACAAAACAAAACAAAAACTTGTCTTGTCAGGAGAAATCATTCACCTAAGCTGGAACTGGATCTTGAGGCTTTTTATATGAGAACCACTGACTTTTCTGGTGTAACTGGCTTTCCTATCTGTGCCAGGGACCACAGCTGTTGGAAAAGAGTTTGTGCATTACTGTAGCTAGGTTTCTCTCAGATCTTATTTGAAGAATGTGGAGATCAAGACCCCAAAGAGGTAAGGTACTTATTTATGAGAAGGGGATTTTCCACACCCCAAATTAGCCTAATTCTGTAGGTTTTCAAGGCTGGCATTTCCCTCGGGATTTCTGGGATTCATCATTGATACCAGGCTTCTTAATGCCTTGGCCTTGCTTCCAGCAATTTTCCTGGTCCCTGGAACACTGAGATCTAGCAAGCACACCCCTCAAATTCCCTGGAATGAGTGATCCACCCATTCTCACCTAGTTCCTCTGTGTCTTTCTGAGTGATCTATAAATCTAAGGACTGAATTATGTCACATTTCACTCTGTTTGGAGAGGATCAGGTTTTACCTCCTCTTAATTGAATGACCAAACCTTTGTGAGCTCACAGATTTAATCTCGTGGTGAGGGTGGTTTAGATTTGGTTATTGAGACATAATAGGAAGTGATACTTTTGAGTTTGGGTTAGAGAGAGTTATAATTGCCTTGTTTGGGGGCAGTCAAGGGTTACTCCTATGACTATGGAACCTTCTAGTTGGGAAACTTGTATTCTTGAGTCTTTCTAGGGTATATTCATCCACAGAAAAGGCTGGGAATTGTGTTTGCTTCAAGTTATATTCTTTTTCTTTTAATATTCACTTATTCCCTGTGTGTGTGTGTGTGTTTGTGTGTGTGTGTGTATGAGTATGTGTGTGTGTGTTTGTGTGTGTTGTGTATGCATATGGGCTTGTAACTGCCATAGTATATGTTTAGAAGTCACAGTACAACTTCAGAAGTTAGTCCTCTCCTACCGTATGTATGGAGATGTAATTCAGGTTGTTAGGCTTAGCACTGGGCATTAATTCATGGATTCACCACTTCAGTCCTTCTTTGTCTTTTCTTGAGGCTCTATCAGTTTATTTAAGACTTAAGGATTGTGACTGAGCATAGACTGGCAGAGGACTAGATATTAAGTTCTTTATAGCTTTAACTTCAATTAGGTAACTTTATCATGTTTGGAAAGTCCTCTCAGATTCTGTTTCTCCATCTTAAAACAAAAAAGAAAGGGTTTGAGACAAACAAGATGGGAATATGTATACCATCATCTCATTTTTAATTGAGTATTGTGTAGTTAAGGGTTATTCAACCTAATTAATCTACTGAATGTCTGTAGTTTGCAAAGAAAAAAGTGCTCACATTGCATTGGTGAACAATATTAAGCAAAATTCTGTCTCCTTAAAGTTTGGAATTAAATGAGGAGCAAGGACAGTTAAACAAAGTGAAGCTAAGAGACTCCTGTGAGGGGAATGTGGCACTTCATGACAATAGGGAATAAATTTCAACCTATTGATACAAATTGATTTTGGAATCCAACCATTATTTTAAATGCTTAAAAAGAGCCAATTCAAATGTGTTCTCTTTATATTAGTAGATATTTCTTCTTGATTAATAGGATACAGCATTGTTTGGAGACTATGTCATAGTCCTAAGAAAACTGGGTTACTGTATGCATCCTGAGTACATGCTGAAATCAGTGACTTCATATCTACTGGGATAGTATCATAGCAGTTTTAAAGTAATGCCTGATCCTGTATCAATATATTAATTTATCTAAAAATGTGTGAGCTTGAGGAGAACAGATCCTAAGTCTGTCTCACTCAACATCCATAGACTTGTATAGCATCTGGTGTATGGTTAGCAGTTAACAAATATTTAATGAGCAGGAATAACAGGATACCAGATAGGGGCTGGGTCACAGAGAAATGAGAGAATAGGCTTCAGTATTTGGATTTTATCTTATATGCAAATAATAGTTTTTGAAGTCCTTTGAAGAGGATCATAAACCTGGTCACAGTGTCACTTTGGAAAAAAAAATAACTTTTCTAAGCCTGCTGATCAAATTCTGAGCTTATTCTGATATCATTAGTTATGTTAATAAAGTTTTATTCACAGACAAAATACTTATGTAATACCTATAACATGGTTATAGGTATTAATTAATTAATGGTTGAATTAATGGTTGAGTCAACAAATCTATAATAATAACTGTAGCCAATAGGTAGAGCAAATGGTATATTTCACAGGCTTAGTATCAACCTGAGGCTTGAAATGTGTTGAGTTATTTATTAACTATATGGCATTGGTATGATTTCTTTTTCTCCTTTTTTTTTGGGTGTGTATGTGGTCTTAGTTAATTTTTGGCTGTGAATGTTAGTGTTTGATCCATAATAAATAGTAAATATTAACCATCATTACTTGCTGTAAAGGAGAATCTGTGGACTTCTCTGCCATTCTGTATATAGAATACAGTCTTGCAAACCTCAGTACTACCAGAGCTCATATAGCACATATACCTCAACCTCTTTATCATATAGCAAGAGAATCAAGCCCAAGCCCTGGATATAGGAAGCAACTGATCCAAGGTTTGCATGCAGCTAGAAATAAATCTAGGGTCTCTCAAGGCAGAGTGTAACCCCTTAAACTTACAAAATTGAATGAATTTGTTCTTATGAGGACCAAACATACAGCTCAATGGTTCAATCTTTAACAAGGAAGAGGGAAATAAAAAAGAAAGAGAGAAGAGAGAGGAGAGAGGAAACAGATACACAGAGCGAATATGAATTATTGTTTACATAGAATGAAGATGTGGCCATTCTATTTCTTTTGCCCTAAAAGAAATTTTGAGTCCCTTGACACATCTTGCCAAGGAAGAATAGTCAGAGAGGATGGGATTAGTAATGGTAAAGATAAGAACTCCTTTGAGAATGTTTTATTCTTTGTTGGGATTTTCCCCATAAATGTAAACTACCCAGTGAGCTCCTGGGACTGATGTGTGATGGAGATACAGCGATTGGTGTCAACTGTGTACATAAGGGAATAGTAACTGAAATAAAAAGGATCATACTTGCATCATCATCTTGGGTCAGAGCAGTGTCATGTCCAGAGAACATAGTCAGCTTTCCCACTCAGCACAGAGATGGAGTAAAGTTGGGACAAATCCTCTGCTAGATCAGTGTAAAGATTAAATCAACTGAATCTGTTGTTTGGTCAAGTGTATAAGCTGAAGGAAAATGAGAGTCAAAGATGGCATTTTCATAGCGTGGCCTGTTCGTTCGCTGAGAACACTTAGAGTATAGTCTTAAGGTAGGATATCCTGAGTTTGATTTTTGATATGCTGAATCCTAGGGCACATGAAGACATCCAACTAAAGATGGAGTCTGATGGGGGGGGCAAAGCAAGAAAAACTTGGTAAATCAACTGTAAAAGTAGGGAGCAGAGCAAACCAGGAAAGAAAACTTCCATCTAGAAGAAAGTGGCCAAGAGGTTGAAGACTTGGTTTCTCAGAGTCATTCTAAAGGGGAAAACATTCAGAGCTAAAATTTGAAAGCATGTCTGAGATTCCAGAGGCCAGGCCACTTCTAAAACTCTGTACATCCACATGGCTAGGAAGCAGGCTTGGATGGACTGAGTCTGTGATTGCAAGCAGGGCTGTATTCCCTGCTTTTCTTCTTTTCTAGACCTCAGATGCCCCGGAAAAGATTGAGGCTTAAAGGAAGGTCAACCACACTTGGATCTCTGAGAATAGTTAAGTGCCTTTCTGCCAAACTTCCTCCCAACCCCCATCCCAAGGGGAGAGTCCAACAAGACTCCAGTTCACATGTAATTGCTCCACTCCCAGAATTAGACGGGTTTTTTTCTGTTCTTGGTTTTCTTCTAGCACCCTCAACTGATCTTTTTACAAAACTGTTATTTTAGAGCTGTTTGGACTTGTTTTCTACGTAACTCTTGTTTTCTATTATTTCTCTCTTTTTCCAGGGTTCAGACTAATTAAAGGAAGTGTAAATCACACCTCGTTTGCACAAAATACCTTTCATGAGGCCTGGAAGCAATTTGGCTTCTGTTTGCCAAAGATCTTAAGGAAAAAAATCTCCTTGGTTTAAAAAAGATTAATTTCTTGGTGCCAAAGAAACCCATTAAGTGCAACTCCCATTTCTGGGATCTTTTATGGTTTCCACGTGAAAATGGCAGCCAGGGAAGGAGAGCAGAGCTAGGCTAAGCTGATTCTGCTGTTATGTCTGGCTGTCCTATGCTAACAACTCAACCTCCTTACAGCAAAGAGAAGCTTTGAAAACACAAGGTGTCCCAGGGCATTTGGAACAACCTGTTCTCTTCTGATCCCTTTTGTATCCCACTTTGGAATCAACCCCTGGATGATGTTTGTCTAGGGTTGTGAGTCCTTGATCAAGGAATCTCTAGACGAGAGGACAGAATTTTCACTTTGTGCTCCCTCCTGTAGTTTCCATCAGAGATCTCTTATTTCACGTTTCTTTGATTCTTCTAATCCTACTTCAAGCCTGTGTTTCTTCTACCCTGCATATAGTCAATTTTGCTGTAACAATTTTCCACCTAAATTTCCCCCTGATGTGTTCACATCCTGAAATATAAAACCTGAGGCATCCCTGGCTATTTTTTTCTAAGATTTTTCACTTAGATGAGGTTAGGCTAAGAGCCACTGGGGGGCACAGTGGACCCATAGATTTATATAAGGTATGACAGCCATGTCTAGACTCAAGGACCAGATTCAGTTTATCATTCTTCCCATATCTTCAGCATGATGACTTTATAATAGTTGGGTTTTAGATGCCAACATGGTAGAAGGACATTTGGTGGCTTTGGAGGGTTATGTTTGCTCTGCTTCTCACACCAGACCCTAGTGATAGGTATATCTGCTATGTTCTCATAAACTCAGTTTTAGTAAATGAAGAGTAAGTATCATGGTGCCTTAGTTAGGGATACAATAGCTGTAATGAAAGACCATGGCCAAAAAGAAAGTTGGGAAGAAAATGGTTTATTTAGCTTACACTACAAAAGAAAGCAACATTTATCATTGGAGGAAGCCAGGACAGGAACTCTATCAGGGCAGGAACTTGGAGGCAGGACCTGATGCAAAGGAAGGGTGCTGCTTGTGGGCCAATTCTCATAGCTTTCTCAGATTGCTTCTAGGACCACCAGCATGGGGGTGAGCTCACTCACAATAAGCTAGGCCCTCCACCATAGATCAGCAATTAAGAAAATACCCTACAGCCCAATCCTATGGAAGCATTTCTCAATGTAGGCTTACTCCTCTCCTATGACTTTAGCTTATGTCAAATTAACACAAAACTAGCCAGCAGAACTGACCCCTTCTCAACTTGGCACACAAACACTCCACTGTTAAGCCACAATTTTCCCTTGTTCATCTCCAAGATCACATATTAACATTTATAAACAGAATATAAAACATTTTACAAACTTAAAAAGTCCTATAGCCTTATAAATGCAAATATTTTAGAAATTGCCTCTTTAGAAATATTTAGCCTCTTTTAAAAGATCTAGTTTGTTTTGTTTTGTTTTTAAGTTTAAAGTCTCTTACCTGTGGGCTTCTATAAAATCAAAAATAAATTACATGCTTTCTTACTTCAAGAGGAAAGAACCAGGACTCACTCACAATCAAATCCACACAAAACCAAACTCCAACTGTGTAAATAATGAAGTGTTCAATGTCTGAGTTTTCACTCACAATCTTCTGGACTCTGATCACTTCCTTGGCTCTGTCCTTTGTACCACATACAGATTACCCTCTAGGCTCAGATTGACTCTACTCCATATCTGAAGCTTTCTCACAGGTCATCCCCATGGTACTGAGTTCTACAAAATGCTGGGGTCTCATGTATAATGTGGCTGCATCTCTAGACTCTCTTCAGAGACTCTAGCCCTGCCACATAGTGTTAAGACTCCATGACTTCAAAACCAGTACCACCTGGGAGGAGGACTCTTTCACTACCAAATTTAGCTTACAATCTTGGTTGTCTCTGGAGCACAGCTTCTGTGCTTACTCTCAGGAAACACTTCCCAGAAGAATTGACCTCAATGATACTAATCTCTTCTTAATTATAGCTGGCTCTTTAGCCCCAGCCAGCTAGCATCCATCATCCCAGCAAAGCAAAGGTTTACTGTAATGTGTCTGGTCTTATGTAAATCACAGCTGATTCTTCTGTTCCAGCTGATCAAACACCATAGATCCTTCACATAAATATCTGGTGGTATCTTTGCTTCTCTGAATTTTCACAAACCAGATATCAGTGTCTGTACTGTTCTCAATGTTCATGTTTTCCTACCAAGCTCCAACAGAATAGTCCACCACGCTTTAACACTCGGTGACTTTTCTGGCCTAAAATTCCAAAGTCCTTCCCTCAAACATTTTCCCTCAAACATTATCAGGTCTGTCACAGCAATAATGCACTATCCTAACTTCAATTTTTGTCTTAGGATTATTACTGCTGTGATTAAACACCATGACCCATAGCAAATTGGGGAGAAAAGGATCTGTTTGGCTTACCCATCCACATGATTCTTAATAATTGGTGGAAATCAGGGCAGGAACCTGGAGTCAAGAACTGTTGTAGAAATCATGAATGGATGCTTACTGGTTACTCTTCACGGCTTGCTCAGCCTGCTTTCTTATAGTACCCAGGACCACCAACACATGGGGCCCCTCCCACAATGTGCTCACCCCTCTGTCATAGATCACCAATTAAGAAAATGCCCTATAGGATTATTTATAGCTGGGTCTTATGGAGGCATTTTCTCAATTCATACTCCTTCCTCTCCTTGACTCTCATTTGTATCAACTGGACAAAAAAAACAGTCACCACAGAGAGGATGGAATAGATCCCAGTAGAAATAGAAATTTTTAATTCGATAGATCATATATGTGAATGGTTTCAGAACTCAAAGCACTAACCATTGCATCCTGGATATATGAGCTATCTATTTTTATCTGGGTGTTATGTAGGCATCAGTTCTCTCATTATAGGATGAAAAAAAAAACAGTAGTGCCCTCCTAGGATTGCTGGAACAACTAAATCAGCATATATACAGTTGATTGTAGTAATGGAGGCTATTGGTTTTCCAGGTGACTTACTTCTTGTGAGTGAATACAAATCTGCAAATGTGGCCACTCCCTGGCCTCCTTTCCTTCTGAGTGGAGAAGTTACTTCCTAAGAAAATAAGTAAATAATAATACCAAAATATTTGGAACTTATTAAAGCATGAAATTTCCAGGCTGTTTTTCTGCTGATCTGAACCTTCTGTAATTCTTCCAACGAGGAGAAACACTGGACAAAAATAACTTTATCCAAGAATGTATTACATACTATGTTTCCACAGTCAGTATTTTTTTCCATTTGAAAACCCAACTTTTAAAAATAAAATGTGGTGGGGCTTGGGTAGGGGGCAGGACTTGGGGAAGAAGAAGAAGCATGGGTATTGTTTCAGAGCCTGGCAAGATACAGTAGGAAGAACAGAGGCTTTGGAGCTGAGAGCCTAAGTTCAAATCCTGGCTCTGTTAACCTGATCTTAGACATTTTTATTTGTTTACTTTTTTTCTCTGCTGCTGATTTAATAATTTAAAAACCATGATTAGAAAAATAGCATCCAGTGAGCATTGTAAGAATTAAATTAGTGCTTAAAGGTACAGGAGCATCTGTATTTTAAGGGGGCTGCTTCTAACTCTTTTGCCTGATTTTGGGACCCTTTTCCTCCAATTGTGTTGCCTCACCCAGCCTTGCTAGGAGGATTTGCGCCTAGTCATTCTATAAATTGTTAGGCAGTGTTCTTTTGATATCCCTGGGAGAACCACTACTTTCTGGAATGAAACAGACGATGAGTGGATCTGGGGAAGAGAAGAAGGGGGAGAGACTGGGAGGAGAGGGGGGAGGGGAAACTGAGTCGAGATATAATGTATAAGAGAAGAATAAAAAACATAAAAGAGTATAAGAGATTTCTTGAAGAAAGGATGTATTGGGCACTTGGGATCAGGACACCATATTTAGAGACCCAGTTTTAACAATGAGTTTACTTTTGTAATTCAGTTTCCCTTTAGTACAAGGAATGAAACTTGTCACGGAATTCTTATCCATGCTTGGTACATGTTACATAGTTTGCAATATAGCATTAAATAATTATGAGAAGAAGGAAAAAAAAAGAAAGAAAGAAAGAAAGAAACTTGTCCCGTCATCTCTGAGCATATCCTTTAGTCGTTAACCTTAGCTCCTTTGCCTTTCATTGCTGCCCTGTGACAAATTCCGAACTTTTCTTTCTCTACCCTGTGACCACTTTGATTCACTATTTACTTTGACATTTAAAGGGAGGATCTTAACCCCCCCCCCATAATTTCTTATGCCTTTAGAATAAAATCCCCATTTTAGTGGGCTTACTTTTACTGGTGTGTGGGAACTTTCCTAGGTGATTTTCTTATATCTGACCCGGGAGTATAATGACTTTGGCCCTAAAGTCCCCCCTATTTCTTATTTCTTTTCCTTACCCGTACCACACCACCCTTTTCCTCCTTCCCCTGCTACTTCCCAAGTTCTCTTTTAGTCTCATGCATTTCTAGTTTTTGTTTGGTTTGGTTTGGTTTGGTTTGCCATAACTTCTACATAATAAGAGAAAACATGATATGTATCACTTTTTACATGATAGTTTACTCAGTGTACTAATTTCTAGTTCTGTCCATTTCTCTACAACTGACATGTCATTTTCCTTTGAGCTTATGGGCATCTCAGTTGATTCTATAATTTGACTGTTACACACAATCCCTCTCCAAACCTGGATGGGCACATATCACTGCAGTAGAGGCCTTTGATTCTTTGAAGGAGATGCTGAGAAATAATAGATTGGATCATGTGAAAGCTCTATTTTTATCTATTACTCCTTTTTCCTTTTCGTTTGTTTTGTGACAAAGTCTACTTGTATAGCTCAAGGGATCCAGAATTCTCAATCCTCCTGACTCTAATTCTTCAGCACTAGCTTTACAGGCCTGCATTTATTTATTTGTTTGTTTGTTTGTTTCAGGAACTTTTGCACAGATTCCACTCTCATCACAATAGCATTCCTGGCTTGCTTTCTTGATGATGACCATTCTTGTTGCCCTTAGATGGAACCTTTATATACTTTTGATTTGCCTTTCTGTGTTGGCTAAGAACTTCTGAACTTTTTTTCAGAGGTGTCTATTGGTCATTTGTATTTTTCACTTGAAAAGTGTCTGCTCTACTTCTATTGTTGAATGGATTGTTTGCCATTTCATTTGATGATGTGGTTTATACGGTGTATTGGGCTTAAACCTAAGGCCTCTTGTATGTAGGCAAGTGATCTATCACTGTGTCACATCTCCAGATATTATAGAATTTCTTGACTCATATGACTGGTCCCTCTCTGACCACCTGTTAGTTCTTATCACAGCAAACAGTAAAACATCTGCTAAAATGCCCTGACCTGTCTATCTTAGAGCCTCCTTGCAATTCTCTTATTAATTTTGCTTGCAAGCCCCTAAATAATTAGATGTACAAGTTATGTCAAGTGACTCCTCAACCTTCAAGTTTGTCTAAACTACTCCTCTATAGAATGGACTGTTTAATCCTTTTTTCACAGAGTGAATGAATGAAATAAATGAGGTGATCAATATAATATGTGCATATCCAGAAACAAAATGCTTTCCCTTCAATACATTGGACCATAACAACATGCTCTATGCCTTCTTCATTATAAATGTATTTTGTGTGTGTTTGTTTCTGTATGTGTACATAGGGGAGCATGTAAGCCTATCAGGATGTGGAGGTAAAATAAAAAACCAAAAACAAAAAAACCAAAACCAAAAAAAAACATTGATTGCCATTTCTAAGGAGTTACACACCTTGTTTCTTCAGACAAGGTCTCTCACTGGTCTATAGTTTTCCAAATAGGGTAGGCTGACCAGGAAACTCTAGGATCTGCCCATCTCTGCCTCCCTGGTTCTAGAATTACAAGCCTGTTCCAATACTTACTGTTTGTATTTTTTTTGAATGTCTTATATAATTGTTTTTTTTAAAATTGGATATTTATTTACATTTCAAATGTTACCCCTTTTCCTGGTTTCAGTTATCCCCTTTCCCAGTTTCGCCTCTGAAAACTCCCCGTCCCGCCCCCCCTTACCCTGCTTCTATGAGGATACTCTCCCATGCACCTACCCACTCCCACCTCACCGCCCTAACATTCCTCTACACTGGGGCATCAAGCCTTCACAGGACCAAGGACTGCCCCTCTCATTGATGCCAGATATGGCCCCTTTAGTTCTTCAGTCCTTCCCCTAACTCCTCCATCAGGGTCCCTGTGCTCAGTCCAATGGTTGGCTGTAAGCATCTGAATCTGTATTGGTCAGGATCTGTTTGTATTTTTATGACAATTATTTTGAGCTTTGATGGGCTTCAACTGTAAAACATAAATATGGATGCCATCTTATCTCATAAATTGTTGTTAGCAATAAGTAAGAAAATGCACAGAGAGCACTTTGCAGAGCTCCTGATACACAGAAGTCTATGTGTGTAAGTTATCACTGTTGATGTTATTATTTAGGCATCCCTTGTGCCTGGCCCAGAGAAAACAATGACTGTTGAAAAGATTAAAGTATTTTATAATCTTACAGAGTACAAGAGCTTTTTGATGGTTTTCAAAGGAGCTAGAAACAGATACAAGGTGAGACTTGCTTTATGTGATTATAAGATCAAGGCAGGGCACTCTTGATTCCCTGAGCCCTATTCTCGTTCTCTCTCTCTCTCTCTCTCTCACTCTCTCTCTCTCTCTCTCTCGTTTGAGACTTGAGAAAGGGCAAGAGAAGTAAAGAATGCTCAAAATATTCATCATGGGGCAGGCATGGGCACAGGCACATGGAGAACCAATAACTCATGAGCTGGTAGTGCGTTCCTTGCCAGTGTGCAGTAATCCTGTCCTGAAGCACTTCCTGCCTGCCTGCCTCAACCTGGCAGCCTCTCACACCCTCCCTAAGGCTCTCCCAACCAGTGCTGTCATCCCTTCTGAGTTTGCTGCCCTGTGGGGCTACATTGATTGTCTTGTCCTTTGCTTGGTCTTATCGGTTCTATTTTATTTTCTCATTGGACTGAAACACCATGGCTTATGCTGTAGTACAACCTGAACTTGAATTCGAGCTTCACTACTTATTGTAATTAGGTCTAATGACTCAATATCTTTGAGCCCAAGTTTCCTTGTCTGGCAAATAGGGATATTTATCTCCATTCCCAAGGTTGTCACATCGGTTACATGAAACAGCACCGGCAGCATGTTGAGTCAGGACCTGACATATGTAAGTGCTTCTTAGAGGATTAGTCTCCTTCCTCTTTCCATGGTCTGCACTTGCATCTGGACCCTATTCCACAGTGGTTTCCTGGACATAGGATGAGTTCTTGCAATGAATAATGTTCAAAGTGAGGCCAGATAATGCTGAAACACAGACAGAAGAATAAGGCGCAATGGCCCATTCTGTTTATAATTCTACTACTCTGTAAAATGCTTCCTGGGTTGAGAAGGTCAGTATGAGGACAAGGGGCACTTATGGGTTTTCCCCTCCTCTTCCTTCTGCCTCCTTCCATTGCCATGAGCTTGTCTCTTCCTAGTCAGAGATGTATGCAAATGGACAACTTTCTAGCATGTATTCTTCAAATTACCATCATCAACTTACTGGAAAAATCCACTCACAGTCTTCTGCTTAGCTTTGATACATGGGCCAACATATGGGGCCACTCAGTTAATGTTTTGGATGGGAAATGATTAAGGAGTCAGTTTATGGGACCTTCTGTAGGACACAAGCCAGCTGAAATTTCTGCCACATAGCCTCACACAATGCCTCTCCTACATGAATAGTGTTCAGGAATCCAGTTAGGGGTAATTTCTCTTCCTAAGACTCCATAACGAGCTCTACATTAATGTAATGGATATTTATGAGTTGACTACTGTGGGTCAAGCTAAGCACTTAGTTGGGATATGTCATGTATAGCTTTTACTCTGACAATATATAAATCAAGACTTCATGAGACTACAGAATTTAAGGCACTCTGGACCCTGCCAAGTCTCTGGTCTTATTGCTCATTGGTCTTCTGAGGGAACCATTTTCTCAGCTATAACCAAAGACAGTACGTTCCTTTTAAGGCTATATTATATTATCCTTTTCATCTTCCCGAACCTAGCCCATCTCTTGAAATTTTCTCAGGGTTGATTCTAGACTGCTTGAATCTTAAACAGTAAGTCCTGCATTTTTGTAATTGGTAAAATGTTCATTTTGTTTGGGAATACAAAGAGTAAAAGCAGCCAAGAAAAGTGGCATTGCTAAGAATTACAATGTCTGGGTTGGACAAATTTAAGTGTAAGAATGGGATGTCTTTACAAGCAAGAGAGAATAAAAGCAGTGCCTCAGGGTAGGATGTGAATAATGAGAGAGAGAGAGAGAGAAAAAGAGAGAGAGAGAGAGAGAGAGAGAGAGAGAGAGAGAGAGAGAGAGAGGAAATGCAAAGATCTCAAAGTTGAGATTTGTAAATAATGTAGAAAACCACAGGGTATGAGACAAGGGTGAGGTAGCTAGAGTAGATACAGAAAGGAATCAGGTTGTGTACATTACTTTGAATTCTAAGGAATTGCTCTTGACTTGGATCCTACCATGTGGGACATTACTGAAGTTTAATGAGCAAAGGTGTAACAATATGGGGCTTGTGCTTGAGACCAAAGAACAGAGATGCTGTTCCAATACATTCTATGTGGGAACTTCTAAAGACTGGTGTCTATCAGTAAAGGGGCAGGTGGTCCACCCAGTCTGTAGAAACTGGCAAATATTTTAGCCTTAGCTTTGACTTCTTACGAGGGGAAAAAGGAGGTGTGAGGCAGGGAGAGGGAGTTGAATTCTTTTGTTCAGTGGCAAATTAGTTTTCTTTTGTTTTTGTTTTTCTTGTCTTCCCAACAAACTAACTTTAGGCACAGTTCACTAGCACCTTCCACAGTGAACTGGTTATTCATCTTACCTTAAATGCAAGCAGATTTCTTTTTGCATAGCTGCAGGAGGCTCATGCTCAGGGCTGAGAACACAATGGAAGAGGTTTGAGGTGAAGTTGGTAGAATAAGTAGGAACAGTTAAGATCAGGCTTTGTGGCCTTCCTTTGAAAATATTGCTTCCCAGTACTATAAAAAAGGATCCTCTTGGCCCTATTTCCTTCCCTTGGCCCCTCTTCAAACACAAGAGCTGGCCAATTATAATCCACATACTGGCTTCCACTTTGCAGGTAAAGGTTTATTGGAACACAGCTTGTTCCTTTCATTTACATATTATCTGCTGTTGCTTTTGTGCTATAATGACAACACTGAGTGCTTTCACCACAGATTATATGTCCCACAAAGCAGAATATTTATTATCTGGTGCTTTCCATTTAAAAGATGCTAGCCCTTAACCTAAGGATGCTATCTCCATCTTCAAAGCATGGCTCAAATGTACCTTCTCTGGAAAGCTCACACTGACTATCCCAGTTCCTGCTAAGTTCTCTGACCTCAGATGTACAGTGCTACTGTCTAAGTACTAAGATTTTTTAAAAAACAGTCTTACTATATAGATGTGGCTGGCCTCGAATCCATGAAGTACTCAGGGTTGACCTTGATCTAATGGTACTCCAACTACTTCATCCTCCCAGTATGGGGACTACAGGCATGTTCTACCTCTTCCTCTTTATATACTAATTTCCAGAAACGGAGTGCCTTTTCTTTCTTTTCTTTTCTTTTCTTTTTTCTTTCCTTCATTTTTCCTTCCTTCTTTCCTTTTTCCCTTTCTTTTCTTTCTTTTTTCCCTGTCTTTCCTTCCTTTTCTTCATTTTTTCTGTCTTCCTTTCTTTCTTTTTCTTTTCTTTCCTTCTTTCCTCACTGTCATTTCTTTGTTGGTCTTCTGAAACAGAGTGTTGCTGTGATACCTGATCTGGCCTTAGGTTAATTTTGTCTAATGTAAACTGGCCTCAAACTTGAAACAGTCCCCCTGCTTCAGCATCCCTAGTGCTGGGATTAGAGGCATGTGTGCCAACACATTTGTCTTTTTTATATGTATGTCCTTGTGGATTTCTCTATGGCTTCTGTATGGTTCCTGTGGTATATTAGTATTTCAACTTTCTGGAGACAGCTGTATTCACCACTATGTCCACAGCACTCCTGTAAATTCTGCTCAGCGAAAAGTTCATGTGCTTTAGAGGGAGGTTCCTGGCTTCCTTTTGCTCTGTCACTTCCCAGTGTTGTAACCTGGGACAAGTCAACTTGACCTCTTTAAGTCTTTTACAATTTGTGGTTTAGCAAGGTAGCATAATTCCTATTTGTGGATGTCAATACAAGATCTACAGATGTAAACCAAAACAAATGTACAAACAGCAAGACCAAATGGACAGTTTTTAATAAGAGAATATATTTCCATAATATTTCTAAGAGGGCAAATTACCCCCATATCTGTCATTTATAAAAGAATTGGTACAGTCTGCCTTCCATTTTCTGGAAATCTATGATATAGTATCATCTTTAGAGTTCTAAGATACCCCTTGAGAAAGAAGTCTGCTTAACTTTATTTTGCTCCTGTAGTTTTCAAATTTATGTGAAATGACTATCAGTGTCTCATAGAAGGTAAAATTTTGTAAAATTCTCTTTGAACCACATGGACCAAGTGGTCCTTTGGTCTGACTACAATCATCATCCCAAGTTTACAGAAACAAGTCTTCTAATCTGAGATGAGTCTTTAATCATTGGCAAAATGAAACCCACTTTTCTCTACCTGAAATGTACTTTTAGCTTTGTTCTGCTTCTTCTAGAACTCAAAAAAAATAGTAAATGTTGCTTGGCCTCAAGTCTATGAAATTGTTGACCATACTGACTGTTGAATATCTGCCTCCTGGCGAATTTGTATGTATGAGTACGAATATGCTTCCACAAGTGACTTCACAGATAATGCTACAAGAAACACTTTGAGTAAATTCTGGCACCCCCATGATTATTCTTTTTCTCACAAGTGTTTTTGACCTGCTTGGGTTAAGTTGCAGCTATCCCTTTCTGCTTTTGGTACTGGGAGGCCTAGGTCTGATTCTTGGGTCTCTGTTGCAAAGGGGAAATCAAAGCCTTGGAAGATTGCTGCTAGGGGTCTCCAGACTTGCATGAAGTCACCAAAAAGTGTGGATTTGAGATTTTCCCCTAGAATATGAGTTTAGAGCAGTAGGCTCTTTCACATGGTGTGTGCTAGCACACATTTTGAAGCTCATTTTCACAGGGCCATCTATGACATGAATAAGGGTCCAGGAAAATCTTTTTCTGGGCCCTCTTCTCTCTGCATACATCAGTGTCTGAGTGTATTTAATAGCGATGACATTCTTAAGAGTGTCTGGCTTTGAACAACAAATTATGTTGACCTATTCCTCTTATATGTTGTTACTTAGTAAAGATGGAAGTCTCAGGGATTATCAAAACAGGGAAGCCTAAACCCATTTCTAGAGCCTTGTGTGGCTATCATAGCCAATAGAGGGAGCTCTCACACCACCACACTGGGTAGATGGCTTTAGGCAGGCACAAGGCGAAGGCAGCCAGCTGACCTTTCTCCAGGCTGTTCTTGGGTTGCCAGAGCAGCCAAGGTGTCAGCTGAGAGCAGTCACAGCCTAGGGAGGAGGAAAGGAGGGAGGCTGGGGCACCAGAAAGGGAGGAAGAGCTGGCAGAGAACACACTCAACACATATCTAACTGAGACAGAGGCCCAGAGAAAGCACAGAACATAAACACATACCTACAAAAATAAATGTAATATACCCTACTCAGACTCAGCATACAAACAATGAGATTTTGTTTGTGAGTCACATAATACAGAACCACAATGTGAATTCAAACCATCGCACACAGATGCACACAACATAGTCATCACACCCAGCTAAGCTTCAAGGACAATACATGGATGTATACAGTACATTTAAACGTGTGTAAGCATCTTACCCCATGAGGATATTCAGAGCATGTACAATATAGAAAGGTGAGATAGGTAAGCTAGATAATAAAGACACAGTCACACACACACACACACACACACACACACACACATGAACAGCACAGAGATGCAGCAGACCACAGCACACACAGCCATCCAAAATACATTAAAAGCAGAGTGCATATAGATAATAATGTGGATCTCTTACTCCCTACACAGCAAATCCCCCAGGAGTGATATTATACATAAACAACTGAGATGCATAAGCATAGCCACTGCCCCACAGGCATAGTGTAAAGTATATGTGCCAAATGCCATGTCAGTTCACCAAACATGCACAGGCATGGGTAACACATCAAATGGCATTTATCCAGGCAGTACACTGTATGCATAACACTAACACATACTGAACAGACTTGAGGCCACATACATTCAAAACACTTAGAACTCAATACATGATTTGATAAGAGAACCGGGCAGGTAGAAGAGCAGGGGAAGTGTGTGAGAGAGGAAAGATAGGGTAATAAATAAAAGCAGCATTTGGAGAAGATACAGGGAAGGAAGAGAAGCATCATATCCAATGGTCAGCTTCTCTCTCCTCTGCTTAGGTGACTTATAGCAATGCTTTTAAGTAGTGTTATTTCAGAGGCAAGACAGAGACAGCAAGGGCTAAGGGTGTCCTAGGAAGAATGAGCCTTAGGCTTAAACTCTGGCACAACAATGGTTACAGCAATGGCACCCAATCACATCCCCTGTGTCTCTTCCTGCATGTCCCTGCAGCTGCCGGCTCATCTCATCTCTGCAGATGTCTGGTTCAACTCCACCCATCTCAGTTATCCTCATCAGTGAGCTGTAAGCCACGTACATCTCACCGCCCACCCCCATCCCTCAGCAAGTGTTAAGAGAGAACCTTGCCCAAACTTTCAGAAAATGTACTTTCCATTGCTTTTTAAAAGCATCCAAAAGAAAAACTAAACAAAACATACAAACAAAAACCAAACCCAACCAACCAACCAAACAAACAAAAAACCAAAACAAACAAACAAACAAAGGACAAAAAGAGTTCTCCCAAGAAGGCTTGTTTTGCCAAAGAAGTCAGGATAGGTCAGGATGGTACAGAACTCAAGTAAATCTTGCTTATTATGTAACTAACCAAATAAAAGTCAATTCTTGGAATCTCAGACTTTTCAGTGAAATAGATTCACATCAGCAAACTTTCTCAAACAGCCGAGCTAGGCCAGACTATTGTGGGATGCTGGAATGTAAAACTAAGAAACTGAAGTCCACCTTCCAAAGGGCTTAGGAGAAGACAGACCTATATAGTATAAATGTCGGGGGCTGAGGGATAGAGAACTGTAGAGAACATGGTTCCTTTTCTACTGATGACGAAGGGAGATATTAGTTAAGAACCTGGTACATATACTTCTTTGGGGACAGTATATACATACTATCTGAATCAATATTCATTAAAAATGGGAAAATAAAATGGATTACCAGCATCATACTACAGATGAAGAAGCCAAGATTACAGATATAAAGCCAGCTGTCTCAGATGGCAGAGTTAGAAAACCTGATTTCGACATCCCTTTGCATTTCTGCAACCTGGGCATAATTAATTATCTTCATTAGCTTTGTAAATCTTGAGCAAGAACCCACATAAAGGGGTATGATCCAAAGTAAAGAGACACCAAGGTAGAGAGCTCCTCTCCCATCTGGAAGAAGAAACCTTATAAAGTCAGGCCAAGCTGCAGACCTCCCAAGTACCTCAGGTTCTCTCCTCTACATCTGGCATCAGGGTTTAACATCAGTCCTGACAGATTTCCTACATTGCTGGTCAGGCCCTCTGTGCTTGCATGATGCATCTCTTCAGCTGTAATCCTTGTGCTTCCTGTGTGGGTTGTGCAAGGGATTTGCTGCTGGTTTCTTGACTAGCTCTAGCCATTTATAGGCATGAAAAGCTATGTCAGTAAAATAGGTAAACAGGGCTGAGGATATGGTTCAGTTGATAAGGTCCCTGCCATGCAAACTTGAGGACTTGAGTTCAGATCCTCAGAACCTACCAAAGATGTAGAGCATGGCAGTATCTGTGCCTGTGAGTCCAGCCTTGATTGGGTAGGGTGGCAGAGGCAGGAAGATTCTTGAAATATATTGACCAGCTAGCTAAGTCAAATCTTTGAACCTCAGGGTCATTGACAAACTCTCTCCCAAAAACAGAAGGTGGAGAGTGTTTACAAAGGTTAGCTATAGTGTCATCCTGTTTATGTATGCATGTGCACACACCACAAACACAACATTTCACATGCATGCACCACATCGTGGTAAACATGAATGTGGCATGATACATAGTGGAGACAAATTCTGATCTCTGGTTATATGCCTGTTCCTTTTGTAGATCACTATATTTTTGTCGTGAATTTTCAGGTGGCAGTAGAGTTGAAAGGAAATTCTTGAGGTTATCTAATTGTTTCATAGTGGAAATGTGGGGGTCCAATGACATACCTTCAGTTAGTGCTTCTGTGCTGTGTTTCAATTGATAATCATACTGGTAAACATTTATTCAACAGTATTATGGAAGAAATTATGTTATCTTTAGCTTATCAAGTACATGTGCTGTGTTATTAAGTGTCCTTGATGGGAGGCACTGAATTTGTGACTTTTACCTGGGCATACTAAGGCTCAGAGATTTAGTGACATTCCATGAGTTGTTTAGCCATGGGCAGCACTAATGTTCAAACCAGACTTATCGGGCTCTAACATTTCAGGCCTAATAGAGTGCTGTATTATTTTCTTGGTCACCCTGGAGAAAAGAGCAGGGACTCTCATCCCTGAGTTACAATGAGGAAACCACTGGCATAGAGAAGAGTGTGATAATCAAAGTCACCGAGCCAATCACACCTCAGCCCCTAGCCTCTCCTCTGCTTCTCTCCCTGTTCTTCCTGAACTAGGCTTGACCTTGTCACTTGTTTTCAGTCTGATATCATTCAAGAAAAAGCTTCTCTTTGCCTAGAAGTGATTTTGTGACATACAACAATGTGCCATTTCTCTGACTTAGGTTTTATTGTCTCTTTAATGGGTCATGTAACTATTGTTCCTTTGGAAAGGTGGGTATTCTGTCCCTCAGCTTCCTAAGACTTGCTTAGTTCAACAGGATCCATTTAGAGAGTTTACTTCTCTCAGTTGAAGCTGAGCTGAGTTTCTGATTGGGGTTGAAGAGGAGCCACCCAGGGTTGTGGAGGTTTCTGTTGCCAGAATCGACCCACCTAAGGGTGAGGAACTACCTTTAAATTTAGGAGGCCACAGCATTCAAATATTGTTTATTCTATCTCTTATTTAATAGCAGAATTTATGTTGGCATTATGTGGCTGTCTGCTGAGATTTGGCTCCAGCCTCAAATTCCCAGGATGGGAAGGTTAATGGCTGCCTTTGTTCTCAAATGCATTAAGTTTTCCTTCTCGCTTTTCTTGGTCTTTAGTGAACATCTCCGAAATTCCTTCCCTATGATGAATTTACTCAAAGCTAGTCTGCTAGAATAAGACTGACCTGAAATGCTAAGCTTCCTTGTCCAATTCAGGAGAGTGCACCAGGTTTTCCATCTTTGAAATGGATCATACTCACTCCACATAGTGTATTTCTTCATCTCTGTCTAGATCTGGAAAGGAGAAATGAAAGGAAATATAGCTCATGCTTAGGAGCTTCATCAAAATGTTTAGTGGCCTATAGAACAAGATACTTAGACCTTAGACAAGCATAGGAAGTCTTTGAAATCCTGTTTCAGCTTCTTCATGTTTTCTTAATCACATTATTGAAGTGGACCGATCATGCCACTCGAAGGCCCTGTGCATGTGAGTTGCCATTTTTGAGACCTATGTCATTACCAAAGGAGCCATTTCTTTGATGTTTGGTTCTAAATCTGCAATGCTGAGCTAATTATGTTCTTCTTGGCAATAGGGTAAAGGCAGTTTCAAATGAGAAAATGCTTGGCATAGAGGCCTACTGGTGATGTGACTGTGCGACTATGACCCCTCTCTCCCTCCATCGCTCCCATCCTTTCTCCTCATTGCCTTCTTTTTGTTTTCCCTACAGTCCCTATACCACCATCTTTCATTCTGATTTCATGTTTCTTTTTAAAATTACCTCTGTGTAGCCTTTCTGCATCTGCTTTCTCTTTTGATCTTGTTTCTCACATCACATCCATAAAGGTATTCAAAGGTCATGTTGGTATTTCAGGCCTTCTGATGCTGTACCTGACCAAGCAGAATCTACTTTTCTAGGAACTAGAGAACTCCTGTCTACCCCTTGAGCCAATGGAGAAACTGCCTGTGTATGAAATTTCAAGCAGAATAATAAGACACAGAGATATCTCCTCAGTGGAGTGAGCACTCTGCAGTAAAACAAAGCTAGGGACTGTCAAAGATGTCAGCAGAGGCAACAGTCTCACATAGATGTGCTACAACCAATTTGTCTAGCTCCTAAGGACAACTGTGCACTACCCTCCCCACTCCATGTTCAGGAAGTCACATTGGTAGTGTGAAATTGCCCAGGATGGAGGTAATTACACCCTGGAAATCAGCCAGTACTACAAATCAGCACCTTTTCTTCCCCTAGAGAGCCAGTTGTTAAACATTGCCAGCACTCAACTAAACCTTAGTCCCATCAGCTGTTTACAAGTCACATGACTAATCTGGGCCTCAGCTCCTTCAATTATACACTGAGAGTAGAGTGCTAGCTTAGGTTGTCTGGGGAAGAGATCCTGAAATAAGGAAAAACATGCAAGGATTGACTGACGTGTAGAAAGACCTGTGTGGGAGAAGAGGTGTTTCATCTATGAATTCAAGGAGTGTCTTATTTATTCAGAATAGTACACTGAGTCCTCGTCTGTGTGTGTGTGTGTGTGTGTGTGTGTGTGTGTGTGTGTGTGTGTGTATGTGTATGTGGGGGGGAGACTGGAGAGGAGAAAAAGGAGAGCAGAGAGGGGAGAGGGGAGAGGGGAGACAGGAGAGAGGAGAGGGGAGAGGGGAGAGAAGGAGAGAGGTTCAAATATACAGCCCTTAAGCGTAGAGTTACCATAGAGTGTATAGTCAAGAGTAACGGGCATATTCAGAACAGCATACTGGGTGAGTAGGTGTCTAGGAGGTACTGCTTAGAAAAATAATCCTTGAATGAGCCCAGGATTTAGCCTGAAATGAAAAAGTATAGTATGTCTGGAGATAAGAAGAAGAATGGAACATGTTAGGCTTCATATGTGACTATACATCGATTCAGTATAAGACCAAAAAGTAAAATTAGTGAGAAAATAGTCCTGGAGGGAGGCTCAAGGTCAGCCAAGGCTAAGGAAGTGATACATATGGTTACTTTGTATTCTGGAGGCAACTGACCTGTGTTACAGACTTCCTGGAAGAGGGTCTATGACTCCAGTTTGGAGAATATACTGGGAGCAGAAAGTCAGAGAGATAATGTGGTCCATTTTGGAGGAAGAAGGTTGGTTCGGTGATGCAGTGAATGGCAAGAAGTAAAATCAATAGAGAGAAAACTAGTAAGTTAGAAGATGTAGCTTGTATCAATAGATAAATGCTGAACTTGGGAGATAGTAAGAGTGGGTGTTTAAATTGGTCCCTGAGCTTATACCCTTGTATATAACCAAACATATTTCTCTAGACCCTATTAGATCACTTTTAGACAGTTTTCAACTTTCCAGTCATAACTTATCAACTGGCTGTGAAATCAGCTTGCTGGGGCATAGTCCACACTTAAAAAGTGTAAGGTTATATAGATTGTGTTGTATAGCTAGCTAGGGTGAGAACTATTTCAGAATGGTTGTGTTTGATTTGTATCAGATGCACATGAATTTTTGCACGGCCAAATTGAGATGAATGGAAAATGCAAGCTGTCCAGCTTGTGAACTCCAGTAGGGTAGGGTTGTGTCTTACATCTCCTGAGCTCATGGATTTATATATTGCAAAGGATGCTTAATTGTAAAAGACACAGAAAACAGATGTCACCAAGGCCCCCCTTCTACCTGTTTCTATCTTAAATCTGATTGGAGAAGTGACTTTACCACATCAAATAACTCTTCACATCCCTTCCTTCACCAGTGATGTTTAAGAAAGCAAGTGGGTTCGTGTTTGCTTCTAGGAATGAATGCAGACTATACGTTAATATAGTAGAATAAAGGAATGAAAAATTACTTAAATGGACATACAACTGTATAAAACTCTGGTGGTGACAAAGGAAGTAAACAAGGTTAGGAGGGGCTCAGGGAGAAAAGAATCCTGACTGTGTGTCTGTAGCCTCCCAGCCAAGAAGTGAAAGATTTCTGAATGACCTCAGGCAGGGGACCACAGCCAGGTGGAATGAATCATGTGGCCAAATGTGACGTGATGATGGCTTTGCAGTAGACTTTGCCATGCACCCATTTATTAGGTAAGCTATTAACTGGTCTGGGTATGGGGGTAGCCAGATACCTGGCCTCAGAGAAAGGATAAAGTGTTTGGAGTAAGGAGAGATGACTCTTTTCCCCAGCTTTGGTGTGCTGAGTCATCCTCAGCCCTGCATGCTACCATGTTGCTATTCCTCAGTCCCATGAGTCGTAGCCAGTCAGTTCCCTGTCCTCTGGCCACCTCAGAAGCTGCATGATCTGTTAAAGAAGGGAACTCACTAGCAGTGAAGAATGAGCACCAAAATTGATCACTAAAGTTTGACAAGGACCAAATCATTTCAGCAACTGGAAGCCTAGCTGTGTTTAAATGTGGACTTCTCAGTGGATTTTGGGCTAACACTACATTAAGCCACTTAAACTGTTTGAGTTTTAGTTTATCCATCTATAGATGGATGAATCGATATTTTGATTCATGAAATCAATCTTGCCATTAAGATTTGTGAAGAGTTCATTACATAATTCCTGATCTTCTCTGTTCATCCTTTGTCCTTAAAATTTCCCATGCTTTTCATTCATTCATTAATTCATTTATTCAATAAATATCTACATAAATAACTATTGGATTCCTAGTGTGTATCAGGTTATTCTACAAGAGAAAAATTAAAAACACAGCTCATTTTCTTTATTGAGAAAACATTAGGGAGAATAGGGTTCAATTTGGCACAACTCTTGGGGCATCATTTCCTCAGAGCTAAAGGGTTTAGAGAAATGAATATCATTTCTCATATTTGATAAGTGATATCATGAGTAAATCAGGCTAAAGAAGGAAGAAAGAGGTTGCCTGATTTTAAATATTGCAGTAAGAAGGGGCAACCATGAAACAAAGAAGATCAAAAAGAACATCTCAGGGAAGAGAAGAGGACTTGCAAAGGCCTTGGCATGTATGGTATTTTCAAAAGAAAATAGGAATATCAGGGTTCATGTTCATCTCTCCATTTGACTTGGGGAGTTTTAAAGTGACTTTCAGGCTCTGCATACTTTTCTTGACCATCCTGGGCAGAAGAATAACCCATATGTGTTTCCTTCTCTTCTTCTTCTTTAGAATATTAATGCCATGGAGAATTTGTTGTTACTTCCCACCTTCCCTTGGTTCTCTGTGTATTTTAACACCAAGAATGTTCTCTAGTTCAGAGTAAGCACCCTGTAGATCTTTACTGAGTACAATATTAAGTGGACTTATGAGACTTGTGATCCTTCCCTCTCTCTTCTGCCTAACCCATGCCTCTTCATCCTCCATTATTCAGAGTCACACAAAAGCTTTGCATCTTCCATTTTTTTGCTTATGTCAACTCTACTCAAGAGTTCTTGAATAGATCTGCAGTTGTGTACAGGAGACTTAGTCTTATGAAGTGCTAACATATGAGTCACAGCACATAAAAGAGTTCTCACACGAATCAGTTTAAGTAGTTGTTCAGCAAATATAACCTGGGTTCTTCATTGAGCTTATGGTATCAGGTACTATGAGTCTCAAAGAGAAGAGTGGTCAAAGGGACATTTGACTGTGTTACACTTTATCTTATGGAAAAATCTGTAAGAACACCGTTTTTAAGATG
Organism: Rhynchomys soricoides; assembly: GCA_019843965.1. NCBI lineage: Eukaryota > Metazoa > Chordata > Mammalia > Rodentia > Muridae > Rhynchomys > Rhynchomys soricoides. The sequence goes on from JADRCH010000117.1 coordinate 5,535,561, forward strand.
AAGTTAAATATTTTGATGATCCTCCTTTTGTCCAGAACGTGCTTTGGTTTACCTTCAACCAAGCTTTGTCACTATAGCCTTATAGCTCAGGGCAGCCATCTTGGTTTTCATTTCTACCTCCTCCTTGCCTCTCAAGGAGAAATGACCTCAGACTTCAATTTTTCTCTACCCAGCAGGAAACCTCTAAGGAAATATAAAGAGCCATGGTTATGAGACTTAGGAGGAAGTCCAGGGAATGAAGAGGGGACACCTCTGACCTCAGCCTGTGGATGACAAGGGAACAAAGAGGGGACGCCTCTGACCCCAGATTGTGCATGACAAGGGCATAGCATTTTGATTTGTATCCTCCTCTCAAGTAGTCTCAACAATACAAGCTTGGCAGGTCAGTTCATGCAGTATAAATTAAATTAGCGATGGTATGTAATAGATGCAGCTTGATACCAATAGGGATGGGATCTTTATCTCTCCTCCCCAGGGCTGATGTGAAATGCCAACAGGCCCCTTCCAGGTTTCCACAAAGGAGATTTGTTTTGCTCAGTCTTTTTGTCTGTCTTTCTCAAAGAGGTTCTCTATTTCTGCTGTTTCTCTTTGGTGGTCTCCTTTGTCTCATAACTTTGGATTGATTTTTTTCTAACCTGAAACTTGATGATCTAGATAAACTTCAGTAAGTAGAAAGATAACTGACAGCTATGGGAGAAAAACAGACCAGACTTCACCTAAATGCACATACAAATATATATAACACAGACACAAAAATATACACACATACACACAAACACATATATACACATAATATACATCTACTCAAATATACACAAACACACATACACACCACACACATACACACACATGTGTATATACATACTTACATATACACTCATACACATTTACACATACACTAATACACACACATACACAAAAATACACATATACACACAATATACATACATTCAAATATACACAAATATATATATATACACACATACACATATCACATACATACACATATACACACATATTCATATACACATGCACACATGTACTTATACACATACACACATATACAAACATACACATATACTCACCTAAACACATCCATACACATATTCATTACACATACACTTATACACACACACACGTGTGTGTGTGTGTGTGTGTGTATACATATATATCTTCAGTTTTGTTCCTTTAAAATAAGCGTTCTTGATAGTCTACCAAGATCCCTATAACAGACATTGAAAAGACAACTATGAATAATTTCTATCCTCTGTTCCAGCAGAGTAAGGCATCTATATTACTGCAGGGTTACTCAAGGCACCATGATGCCTCCTCTATTAGGGGATTAGGCATGAAGGAAACAAGGTAGAAGCATTTAAAAGATTTACGATCATGAGGTGAACTTGAAGGAGAGCACTTGGTTTTTCTAAGGACTTGGTTTTCAGTGTACATGGTTGTTTCACATTTATTGCCCTGCACACTTCTCAGCTTCATTTACCAACCAATGTGGGTTCAGCTTGGTAGTTCCATGCTCACTCCAAAGCATAGTAGACATGCACACATTTTTCCCCATTCCCCTATTGTTCTTCTCATCTCATTTGAGTGCCAGCCACAGGTCATAATGCTGCAGTTCAAGTATGTCACTTTCACATCTTCTGATAAGCTTTCTCTTTTTCCTCTCTGCCCCCTTTAAGAATTAAATAGTAATACTGGAATTATATTTCAAAAATACTATTTATCCCTTCAAATATTTGGGGACTACATATTGGATGCCACCTGGGTTCAGAGATGTTTTGTCAGAGGTTGGAGTACATTCATCAATAAGGAAAGGCATGGACCCTGGCCACCAACACTTACAGTCTAGTGTGTGAGCCAAACACATCACATGATTAGAAAACTAAGAAACAACCCTGAAAATAAGAACACGCATGTACTAAGAACATGGAGTTAGCTTGCAGCTGGAATGAGGGCTGGTGGATATACTGATTGGAGGCTGGTACAAAGGGAACATCTGTGAGGAGGAAGACATGCAGATCCCAGGACCTACCATAACCTTTGGAGATGCTCCTAAATTTGGTCCAATTGTGTTCACTCATCATTGTCTTCCTCATGACCAGGGGGAAAGGATGTCATGAGCTACCCAGTAAATATTTATGAGAAATAGTAGTATATCTAGTGAAATATTATTTTACAAATATCAGTAGTTTGACATGTATGGAATTAATAAAATGGTTGCATATATGACAAAGAATCTGTATGTCACAACTTATTACAGTGGATTTTGGTCCTTACTAGGCTATGGCAGTATAGTACCATGGCTATAATTTAAACCAGTAGAGCCTGTCACTGCTGACTCTTTAGTCTTGCGATGGGAACCGCATGTATAGCTTTGTTTCTTTTTCATATTTATTTTAATTTTATGAATGTGTGTAGGTAATCATGGACCTAGAAGAGAAAGTCAGATTCCCTGGAGCTAGAGTTACAGGCAGTTGTGAGCCACCAGATATGCAGACTGAACTTACATCCTTTGGAAGATCAGAAAGTGCTCTTAACCACTGAGCCATCTCTCCAGCTTGAGCAATTATTTATTAATAAAGAAGAGATCATAGCAACTCATGCTTTTATTGGTATGAGGAAAGAATAAAGTGCCCAGTGCAAGATCATAATTCTGGAAGAAAGAAGGTAGACTTATGTAGAAGTCAAGGAATCTGGGTCTTGAGACAGATCACCCAAGTGATCTGGATTCTGTTATATTAGCTACAAATCTCCTAGATGGTGAATGAGCTTGGGACTCCAAATATTTTTTTCATTTTTTATAAAGGCTCAGTCGTATGTTTTCTTTTTTTTCCTATAGTATCTTCATTGCACTTGCAGTCAAAACCTATACATTCAAATTTATAAATCATTCAGCTAGACATATGCATTTGCAAATGCAGTAAGTGGGATTAAAGAGGGAAATTCCACACAAACAATAAGCAATTCAGATTGGAACTGGCTGCCATGTAAGTTTTGAAAGAACTTAGTCAACATGTTCATGCTGTTTCTTGGCACCAGCAGTACGTGCTGAGGCAGGTGGAGGGATGTATCGCTATGTGCTCCTTGAATTTCCTTTTCCTGATGACTTTCTTATCCATCTGCTCCGATGAGACTTCCAAGGTCTCATCTGTCTAAATTGGCCAAGGAGGTGGAATAAGGTTAGGGCATAGAACTCACAGTGGGGAAAGTACCCCAGAGAAGCATTCAAGAAGCTCTACTACCTGCCTGAGAGAAGAGGACAGGAGTTGTCCTACAGCCATGCAGGACTTGTGTCTCACACAGAAGGCAAGTTCTTTTGTCACTGGCTGACAATAGAGAATGTAAAATAGAATGGGATACAGATATCTTCCTTTACCCCCAAATTGTTACCACCAAAGGGCAAAAGCTTGTATAGCTGACTAGCATTTTCTAAACTCTACCAAGAGCATCCAGTAAGTGAGAAATAGTCAGTATTCATTAAATTAATTATAATAAGCATTTATTAAACACCTACTTTGCATTAATGTCAGATAGTTTCACATGATTTCATTGATCGCCACATAAATCTTATATAATAGTTAATGTTATCGTCTTTTTATATCTGAGGAAACTCAGACAAACTCAAGCCACTGGGATCCTTATCTTGTCTTTGAGCCTTTCTTTTCTGTGTCCTGACCATCAGGTGCCTCATAGAAGGCAGACTGGCCTGGGATCTGCCATGTGTCTTCTGCCATCCCTGGCAAAGCAGGGCAGAGTGATGAAGACACGCTTGATATACCAGCTAAGCTGGGTGGTCTGTGAGAGGTTTGCCACAGCAAATGTGAAACTCTTTGAGGAAAGGCAAGATTTTTTCAGTCTAATGCTCTCTGAGTACCTTAGTTCCATTTCCCTAAATGGAGCTTTCTGAGTTCGACCAAGGTCAAGTCCTTGTCCTGTTACCTTGTGGTTCTGAGATAAAGGCAGTGTTCTTTGATTCATTTTCATGGAACACAGAGGAGGAAGTAATTCTAACCCAGACAGTCACTGGTCACCAGACCTTAAACAGTCACATTTTATACCTTTAATACAATGTAAAGGGTTAGTCATGTCTAGTTTTAACGACTCAGAGTGAGCTAGAGAGAGTGAATGGGTATAAAGTACCACAGTCTTGATTAGTAGGCTAGTAGCTGCTGACACTATCAGTGTTTGAACTGTGATTTTATCTGACGGACTCAAGCTGGTCAACTACATCATGTGCTGAATGTGGAACTCAGGATAACAACTAGCAACTTCTGACACTGTGAATATACCATGAGGAAGGACAGAGACTCTGCTCTACCTCTCAGTGTTCATGGCTCATAATGGGCTCCCAGACCTCAGTTGTTGAAAGGAAATCTGAAGTGTGGGGTGGCACAATTGTTACATTTCTAAGCCTGTAACTTTGTGATGAGATTTCTATAATACCAAACAATTTCAAGAAAACAAGTTGAAACATACACACTTGGAAGATGGGCAGGATTGGAGGTACTAGTCCAGAGATGCTAAGGACCTGAATCACAAAAGTAGGGGTGTGTCCTTACATGTTATTATAATGACTTGTCTGTTTTGTTGCTACAGCTGCTTCACCCTAGAGTTTATAGTTGCTTGAAGACACAGAGCTCACTATATTTATTTATAAATGCTTAGAAATAGTATGTATAATACACAGCTAAATGTCAGTTATGTTTTTAAGTGGGAATGACTGCAGAAAGTTATGTTAACTTTCTTCCATTTATTTATATACACTAGCTATGGTTTCAGTGGACTACTATATTTCACTTAAGTCATTTGTTCACAGTTTTGCTCCTGTACACCTTTCCAGGTATTAGTGTCCCTGTGTCGTTTGAAAGCAAGAAGGGAATGTAGAGAAAATGGCATGTGCCCTACCTTGATGTTTAAGAAGGGACATAAAGACAGAAGGAGGAAAATAGCACTTACAATCCTGGACTGATACAATACCATGCTGAGTGCTATAACTGTATACTTATTATCTAGTCACAAATCTTAAAAAGAATTCATTTCTCCACCCATTTCAAAGACAAGGATGAAGATGGAATGTAACATCCTCCAAACGATCAATCTTGGGAGCCATAATAAATAGGACTCAGAAATACTCCACTTTTAGGTTGTAGGTTACTGAACTGAACAGTAAGTTAATATTAGTCATGAGTATATTTACACATCTCTATATCTACATCTTTCTGTGTATCTATATTTTGTATACACTCTCGATACAGTGTGTACATGTGTATATATGTGATAATAAAATCAATTTCCCAGGTATTTACAGGAAAACAAATGGATCAAAGTGGATACACAGTATTAGGTACGGTTGGGCTGATACATGTCTGTGATTCCAGCATGCAGGAGGCTGAGTCACCAAGATTGTGAGTTTCAGATCAGCCTGAGTTACATAGCAAGATCCTGCTCAAATAAAGCAAATGGCAGCACAAGCAGAAAGAGAAAGGGGGGGAGAGAGAGAGAGAGAGAGAGAGAGAGAGAGAGAAAGGTGGATGAAAATTGCATTAACTTGTGGGTGGGGTTTGAGATAGATTTGCTTATGATGTAGTTATTGTATTATAGTTATAGACATTTTGAATCAAATACTAGGACACCAGCATTATGTTCTAGAATGCCAAGCTGAAGAATACTGGTGATCAAGTAATTGAGTTAGTGTCAAACTTCTCCCCTTCCCTTTTATATCATTAGAGCCATTTGTATATAAGAGAAACCCAATGTACAAATAATAATAATAATAATAATAATAATAATAATAGCAGCAACAATAATAGTAATAATAATATCAAGTCACTTGGGAGTATAACTAAAGAGTCTTTGGACTTAAAAACCTGAATCTGCCCTCTACTCTCTATCCCGCCCCCTCTCCCCTACGCACACACTCACTTTGGTCACTATTGAGAAAGACAGGGAATGATATAGAGGCTTGGTAATAAGTCCATCAGAACCTTCAAAACATGGTGATATGGGAAAGTGTCAACCACATTCTTCATTGTGGCCTCATTGCCTAGCACAGAGTTGTAGGCACACAGTCGGAGTAGAAGACAGTACTGCTGATCAGATGGGTAGATGTGTATGCAGAGATCCTTTGGGCCCAGTCTCATGTTGTCATCTGAGTTTATGGTACATCCAAATGATGGGTTGTGATGCTCTCTGACACATAAGCATCTCAGAACTAGCAGCCTATGAACTCATATGTTAATTATCCAAAATATTAATCCACCTTTCCGATGCTCCGTACCTAGAGGCCACTCCTCTCTCCATGGCCAGCAGCTATGAGATAATGGGATTGTGGTCCCCCTCCTTTTGTTCTTTTCTTTTTTTTAATCTGCTGACTCTGTTTATTGTTCAGTGAGTGCGGAGAAACCCATATTCCGTTCTTCCTCTTCCTTATCTAGAGCTAGTCCTTCTCTTCCTCTTCCTTCTCACTCAGCCCTCTCCTCTGACATTAATGCATTCTCCAATAGCTTTCTGAAAGCTCATTTGCAAGCAAGGTCTCCTGTGAGTTAAAATACCCTGGGGAAACTTGAATCGGGTGGAATGGGGGTAACATCCATTGGGTGGTGTGGGGAAACACATCCCTATCCTACTTAAACCCATGTTTTGCAGTGTGGTGTTGTCCTGGTTTCACCCTCGTGCTTTGCTCTATTTCAAGCTGAGGACAGGGGCAGTGTAGGAGAAGGGGCCTACATCTGGGGCCCTGACTCACACTGGCTCAGCTATTCCAACCCTGCACTAGAAGGCCTGTCTGTGCAGCTGGCCTTGCCTTTCTTCTTGGCCAGAGAGCAGAGAGGCTCCAACTGGGGGAGCTCAGAGCAATCCCAGGGCCTCTTGCTGGGGTGGCTCTGGGCAGCTGTGGGCTGTTTTCTCTGGCCTTTGCAATTACAGGCTTTTGACTCTTTCCAGGGCATCTGCAGGCCTGCTATTTTTCCCTTACAGACACGAGAGGAAGAACACAGTTGCTCCTAAGTGTCTGGGTATCACTTTAGTCAATTTTTTTTTTTTTTTTCCAGAAACAAAGTTCATATGACCTCAATAGGGATGTTTTGAATGGCAGTTTTGGGGTTCAAAGAATTCAGTGAATCTGTTTCCCTCCTTGAAGGATTCTGGGAAACCATCAGATGTGATTTCTTTTGCTTATCTTTCAAGTACCTCCCTTGCATCTTTGCTGTACCTGGAATATTAGCTTCATGTGTTCTTAAAACCGACTCATTTCTTGATTCCTTGTTTTTTATTTTCGGTTAAAATCAATTATTTCAAAATGGAAATTTATATCACTACCGGTAAGTGGGAAACCAGGATTACTTGCCATAAATAGTAAATAAGTCTAAAAATCAATACAATATAAACAAAACAATTTTAAACCATTCTCAGCAGATATTGTTACCTCTGGAAGCGTCTAAGCCAGAGCCTTACTTACTTTCATTTTTTACAGCTAATACAGAGGAACATAATGTTAATACATGTTAATGAGGTACAATGCAATGTTTGGATATATGCATATGTTATATAGTATTAAAATCAAGGCAAAAATATCTAAATCTTATCATGTATCAGAAAATTTCAACATAGCTGAAAAATTGACATTAATACCATAAATATCCTGTTTTCTTTTCCCCTTGACAAAATCTTTACTGGTGAGACCCGTCTCCTTCACAGTGAATGAATATTATAGAGGCAACTAGCTGATAGTGTGTATGGGGAATTTTGAGGCCCTGCTCTAAGGGCCTGTTGTCCTGTACAACAACTATATTGGCCTGCCACGAAGTCTGTTAAGTTCTTCTATTATCACAGAGACTCAACTGAATATTTTGCTTATGTCATCCCAGCCTGAACTGAGACTGGAGCAAATCATTTGGCCATTTTTGAGTCCAAAGCTTTACTTTTTCCCCCAGGGCATGTCTGAGCTATATGCTTAAGAACATTCTGAGTACAGTGTGCCTTCCTTCATGTTTCTACTTCATTACATAGTTTAGAAATATGACTACTGTATATAAAATATAGAATAGGGATAATTATTGGAAGTAGAGAACCAGAGAAAAAGAAGGAAGAAAAGAACCACTGACCAATGTTTCAGTGCTCCCTAGACTCCATCCCTCACCCAGGGCCACTTTGAGGTAAGTTCTATAAGCATCTATAAAGTTGTGTCTTTTTATTTCTTTTTAATTTTGGAACTAAAATGAAGTGAGGTCAGACTGGTTATTGATTAGTCTTGTTTTAGAGTCACAGGTAGACTTTCTGGCCTCTTTGTTGGCATGCTTGCAGATCACACAGAATATCCCTCAAGCCAGAGAGGGATAGGCAGAGAGGGAGGGGAAGGGAGGAGGGAGGGAGGGGGGAGAGAATATCTATCATTTAGTGTTCCATATGCTTTTGCTTCACCCTGGCTTCATACATCTCCTAAGGCACTTAGCCAGAGGAAGCCTTTGGGTCTGTCTGTCCTGCTTGGCCCTGTTCTTTGATATCATGTGTTGCTGAATATTCTCTGTGCTGATTGGGCAACATTGGTGGCCTTCCTCATTTTCTCATGACAATAATACTTTTATAAATTTTCCAAGGATGCTGTAAAATTCCACAATACACTCAGTGACCATACTCACAGAAGCTTGGGTGGGAATGCTTGCCCCCAAACTTGGTCCCAGGTAAAACCTAATTCCAGGACGCTGGACTTTAAGATCTTCATATTTTCTTTGACTTCTGAGATAAATTTGATATGAGTAGAGGGACAGAAAGGAGAGCCAGGAATCAAGGGATCAATCCCAGGTTTTCAGTGGCTTGAGCAGCAACTCCAGTTAGTCAGTCTCCCTCTCTGCATCTCACAATAATAAACTGGACTGGGGCAGTTTTCAGAGCTGCACCGTTAAATGCTAAGATATTGTGGCATGCAATAGGAGTCACCACAAAAGGCAAATTCAACTCTCAGGATAGATACTCGTGCCTGTCTTACTACAGCCAAGCCCTTTTCCTAGATTTATTGGGCTTCCTTGTGAGCTTGTATTAGAAATAAATGATTTCTGTTTAAATAAAATACTTTGGAAAATACTCATTGTTTTCATACATAGGCATACCAGTTTCCCCAAACAAAATAAACACAAAATATTATTTTTCTACTAAAAATGACTACGCTAGATAAAATTTCTGAGACAAATGGCTAGAAAACCAAGAAAATAATTGTCTTTTCCATTTACACAATCACACTTCCCTTGTTGCAAGAATATTAAGAACATTTGGTTTCACAAGAGTATAGTATGTCTCCTTAGTCCTATCTATTCATCTATCTATTAATCTATCTGTCTATCTATGGACAAGAATGTATGTGTGCTTGAGCCATAGTTATGCACACATATATATATACATATGGCATGCCCCTATACGTATACTCATGCACACACATAACAGACTATTTGAGAATCAGTTGACTGCATCTTCATGGGTAGTTACAAACCTGATTAGAACATAATCTTACTTTTCTCTGCACCCTTCTAATTTTTCATAGCTCTTCCCATTTTATTTCTAATCTGAGATCAGAAGCTCCTGGCCCTTAGCTTCTAGTCTAATCTCTTACCTTTTCATTTTCTGATTTCCTACCCCAATAGAGTACCCCTTCTAGGGAGAAATGAGAACTACAGTAGAAGGGCCACAATAGGGATGGGCAGTTTGTGAGCAGACTTCTTAGAACTTGGCTGTTGAATGTATGCTCACATAGAAGCTGCTGCAGGAGAAATGAACAAAGGGTGAAACATGGATTCTTTGACATTCTCCAAAATTGACAAGAGTAGAAAGGAAGCAATTTCAGAGGCAAAGAGATAGCATGCGAACAGAAATAAGTCCTAGAAGAGTTAGGAACAGGGAGGGATTCAAAGATATGGAGCTCATAGGAAAGGGCTAGATTTATGGAAGGCAAAGTTGATCCTTCTCCTACTCCAAGACCTACAAGAAATATTAAATGGAAATTATGGGTGACGGTAGAGCAAAGGAGAGGGGATCAATTTATCCTGTGTCTTCAGTAAAAGATGAGTTGGGGGGATACACGAGGTTGGGGTGAGAGAAAGTTGATTTAGGTCAGACAAGGTACCAAAGTGTTCTGCAGTGTGTGGTCCATTTATACCTGCACCATAATGGGGAGCATGTTAATAATGCAGATGAATGTGCTCACCCCAAAGGTACTCAATCAGAATTTTTGGGAATAGCCCTAGGTGATTCTATTTCTCTCATTTCTCTCTCCCCCTATCCCCCCCCTCGTGTGTGCGTGTGTGTGTGTGTGTGTGTGTGTGTGTGTGTGTGTGAATGATGCCTATAGGCCCAGTTGCATAGGATAATCTAGCCACATCATAAGCAAAGGTGGGAGGTAGAGAGTCTATTTGCACAAGCACATGCTCTTACAGGAAGTGTAAAAACTAATGTAAATAACTACAACAGAGCAACCTTTGAATACTATTTTAGGAAAGGTATCCTAGGGAGGAGACTTCAATAGAAATGGGATTCAAACAAAGGCCTGAAGGCAGACAAGGACAGCCTCTTTATGAACTGTTCAGTTATTTGCCATGGCAGGATTATGGGGTCTCCTGATCTTGTTACTACTCTGAACCAGACTACTTCGGAAAGGTCACAGGGCCCTCGCTGCAGGAGTCATCATGAAAAAGGGCATCGCTCCCTCCTGCTGCCTAGATTGAGCAAGAAGCTGGACACAGGGTGAGGCAGCAGCTGTGAGTCAGACTGCCTCCACACAGGCCCAGGCGCAGGCGCAGGCTCCAGCACTAAGCTTGGGGCCCCAGTTGGGATGGAAGTTCTCTCTTGCTTTCACTGTCTGAAAACTGCCTGTACAGCCACATGTGGTTCAATGCTGCTTTGTCTCACTGGGGATGATCTGAGCTATTCATGCCTCTGTCATGGGTTCTGTTCCCCCCTTTCCTCCTGTACCCTTACCCTCGCTCCCCTTACCTCTCATTTTCTTCTGCTTTCTTCTGCTTGGTTTCCTTTGGTTACTTTTCCTGTACTTTTTCTTTTTTTCCTACATCATTTCATTATTCCTCTGAAATCTTTTCTATGTTTTCTTACTGGCAGGGTGATTCAGGGTACCCACATGGACCATCAGGGAGTGTCTAGGCATTTTCACACTCATTTCATTTGTGCCTTAATTCCTCCAAGTCCCCAGCAAAATAATGTGATTCAAAGGTGTTTTAAAAACAAGAGCCCATCAGCATTTCCCCCAGAATTGTCTATTCCAATTGTACTTTTAAGAATGGCTTCTTTAAATGGGATAGTTCACAGTGATTTCAGCATTTAGCTGCCTACTAAAAATCCTCTAAAAATCCTTATATTGCCTGGATACCTTGCCTCCCCATACCAGACCAATTTGGTGAGAACTTACCAGAGAGTGTCCTAGGCTGTAGGATTTTTTAAAAAGCTCCCTCAGCTGCTTATCCTATACCACCAGAGTGAAGAACCATCACTTCACAAACAGCTGCTTTTGTTAAGGGCAAGGAGACAAGGACACCAAAAGAGGTAAAGGAACATATCCTGAATGAGTCAGTGTGGACAGAACAAGAACCATTCCTCTTACCATCTCTGTCCCCTTGGCCCCAAGTCTGAATGACCTTAAGCAAATGCCAGGGCCTCAGGAGAGCAGCCTCCTGACTCTTCCAGGGTCTGGTGTAGAAGAGAGGCCCAAACACAGCCCCATTAAGTCAGGCATTGCCTTCCGGGAATCACTGCTGGCTCTGGCTTAGAAAACAAACAGAGTTCTTTGGCTTTTGTTGGCTGCATCCTAGAGTTGGGGAGCTCAGAGGAGAGCACCTAAGGACGCAGGTTTGCTGCTCTTCTTGGAGGCAAAGTGGGGCTGCCAGAGGCAAGACCAGAGACAGGTGGGCAGAGCTCATGGGGGGGGGGGACGTTGGGGGAGGTAAGTCAGGAGTGCATGTTGCCCACAGCTGTTGCCAGCAGGCTTCCGGAGAATGCACCCCACGTAGAAGCCAATGCCTACAGGGGAGGAAATGTGGAGCCAGATCTCAGCCTGGGTGGCAGCTAGTAGAAGACTGAACCCCTGACCTGCCAACACTCAGAGCCTCTCAGGTGTATCCAACCTCCAAACCTTCTTTATAGAGATATATGCCAAGGTGGAAAGATACCACAGTTGGGATCTCTCTTGTGGCTGTATCCAAGGAGAGCCCCTATGTCTTAAGCACTATTCTTTTTTTTTTTTTTTTAACTTATTTATTTATTTACACTCCAGTTTTATTCCCCCCTCCACCTCCACCTTCCGACTGTTCCAAATCCCATACCTCCCCCCAACCCCTGTTTTCAGGTGGATGTCCCCATCCCCCACTTCCCACCTCACCTGACCTCTAAACTCCCTGGGGCCTCCAGTCTCTTAAGGATTAGATGCATCATCTCTGACTGAACCCAGACCCGTCAGTCCTCTGCTGTATATGTGTTGGGGACCTCATATCAGCTGGTGTATGCTGCCTATTGGGTGGTCCAGTGTCTGAGAGATCCCGGGGGTCCAGATTAATTTACACTGCTGGTCCTCCTACAGGGTCACCCTCCTCCTCAGCTTCTTTCAGCCTTTCCCTAATTCAACCACAGGGGTCAGCAGCTTCTGTCCATTGGTTGGGTGTAAATATCTGCATCTGACTCTGCTGCTTGTTGGGTCTTCCAGAGTGCGGGGTCACGCTAGGTCCCTTTTGTGAGCACTCCACAGCTTCAGTAATAGTGTCAGGCCTTGAATAACTATTCTCTATACAAAATACTTGTGTGGATTTTCACATACTACTATGGAGGGAACATTAGCTTGGTTGGTGCATAGAAGAGGAAAGAAAAATCACAGAGATGAAGCCCTCTGCCCTAGGCACATAGCCTTTAAAGTGCATTATATAATTCACTACTGCACACAAAGCAGCCTGGTGCCAAAGCTCAGGCTCAGCCACTACACATCACTGTGGTCATATGAATGAATCGTCTGACGTGGATTGGATACTAGGTCACCTCTCTGGGCGTCAGGGGTTTCCTCTGGAAGTTGATGCTTTTGCTGCCTATCATATGACAGGCGTGAAACTCACATTTAAGCTGGACAGGAAAGAGATTAGTAAATAGTGAAGGGATATACAAATGCAAGAGATTATTGCTGTTATCACCAAACACAGCTGTGTCCACACATGGGGAACCACCACCCCTGATAGACCTGTCCACACTTGTGACCTTGCAACCTCTTTGTTCCCAAGGACTCAGGTGGGGGAGAGGAAGGGGAGAGAGAAAATATAAGCATGTGTTTATGAAATACTGTACATCTCCAAGATGAAAGTTTCTAGATAAATATCCTATCACGTAAGTACAGCAGATTACACGCTGTATTACTACAATCTTCAGATGCATGCTTGTAGACACCCACAGAAGCTGTGGGCCACTAAGTCAAGTACAGAGAAGGAGAGGTTGGAATTTGTGACAACAAGTCAACTCTTATTCTTTCTATGGGTTAAACGTACGGCCTAGAAGCTAGTAATTCAGGCTGTCCCAAAGTTAGCAGGGGTGGGTGTATTATGTGTGTGTGTGGTATATGTGTGTTTGTATGTGTGGTGTGTGTGGGGGGTGTGTGTGGGTGTATTATGTGTGTGTGTGTGTGGTATATGTGTGTGTGTCGTGTGTGTGTCGTGTGTGTGTGAGTGTGTGTATGGTGTGGAGTGTGTGGGGGGTGTGGGGTAGGGTGTGTGTGTGTGTGTGTGTGTGTGTGTGTGTAAGAAAGAGGTGGGGATGGGAGACTAATCATTATAATACCAACTAAACAAGTTCCTATGCATATCTGTATTATAGCTCACCACCTGGACATTTATTTCTTTACATGTCTGTCTTCCTCATTCTTATGAAAATTCTAAAATAGAACAGCTATGTTTTACTTTGAATTTATGATTCATGTTCAATAAACATCATTTTGGGGATTAGGGACATGGCTTAGTTGGTAAAATTCTTGCTATGCAAGTATAATCCTGAGTTTGGATGCCCAGCACACACGTAGAAAGCCAGATATCATTGCCCATATTTGTAATCCCAGTCTGGTGAGACAGAGAAAGGTGGATCCCTTGAAGCTCATTGGCAAGACAACTATTTTGAATAAATGAGCTCCACGTTCAGTGACAGAGCCTGTCTCAAGAAATAAGGTTCATGGCCTAGAAAGGTGACTCAATGTTTATGAGTACGCTGCTTTTCCTGATTACCAGGGTTCAATTTCCAACACTACCTGTGAGCTTACATCTGTTAAGTAACCCCTGTCATATGGGATCAAACACTCTCTTCCAGCCTCCATTGGCAGAAACATCTAGCAGGCAAATTATCCATACACATTTGAAAAATTGTAAGGTACAGAGAGATCAAGGAAGACACTTGGTGTTCCATTCTGGTCTCCGGGTGCAAACACTCCTATAAATACACAAACTCACCACAACCAACAATATCTACATATACAATAATGACTTTAGAATATTTCTTTTCTTTATTCTTTAGTTTTCTGAATGATCCTAGGCCACAATCCAGGTCCATTTTTTTCTCTAACTCAGTGCAAATGCAACATGTAAAACTCAAGACAAAGAACCCTTACTTACCATGACCATTACTTACCTGGTCTTAGGCACCTGAATTCTTGTATCTGGGACACATAAAGTTGGACAAACAGTTCATGAGCCGATCACCTGCCTGGCATATTCAAGGCTCTGAGTTCACACCATATTATTCCAGAAAAGCAAGTAAGCAAGCAAACAAATGATCTAAAATACTAAAAACAAAACAAAACAAAAAACCAGACATTTAATCTAACTCAGTTTCTCCATTTCTGAGATAGGGATAATTTCTTTGCTACTCTGTCTTAATCTTTTCTAGGAAGATCAGGTATGCCCCCAGCCATGTGCTAGCAATAAGCATTTTGAAGGCAGAATGGAATGTCACTTATAATAGGAACTTATTGTACTTCAAATAGTGTATTTAATTTTAGTGTCATTTCTATGGCATTCTGACTTCCAACTTTTGAAAGGCTTTTTACACCATCATTTAAGACCTGTCACCTTTAGTCTTTACTGATGCATGAGAAGTCTCAAGCCTCATCACCATTCTGTTCTTTTTAAGTCACTTCTGTGGTTATCTCTTTGCTAAACCAATTAAGTCCTGGAAACACTGATGTAGTGTAAATAAGCAGAGTAGAAGATGGGTCTGCATCACTATGTTCACTGTCTACTGGGAGCTCAAATTTATTTTAAGTAAATTAAGGAAGTATTACCATGAAATAAAAACCTGATTTAATCATGCTTTGTAAATTTTGTTTTATAAAGTTACAATCAACAGAGACTTATATAGACACAAATGGGTTCCTCAAGTCATACAGTCATCAATAAGGTCTGTATTGCTGCTTAAATTGTATCTTCTCTATACATTTCTCATGTATCTTCATTTCCTAGATATGCTTAGCTTATACTCTGCAGTCAGGAGATGTGCACACTTCTGACAGCAATTGTGTACAAATTTGTTTAAATGTCTTTCCTGCCAAAAGCTGATAATTTGAAAGTTAGACTTTAGGAAAGATTGAATTTGTTTCTAAAATGCCTTAAACCATAAATTTCAAGTAAGTTTCCTGAGAAGTTAAGGGATCTAAGGATAGACCCAGAAGGTGACACACAGCACACTGGAATAAATGATGGACAGGGTGTGATGGCTATAGCTTGACAGACTTCTAGTCCCCTACATTCATGGAAGATACACATATAAAGGTTTTTAAAGGTGAATTTTATTCATTGGGAATGTTTTCAGATGGCTACTTCTAAGGTCAACAAAAGGAAGTGAGGTAGTCCCCAGAGAGAAGCTGAATATAGAATGGTGGGTGCATGCGAAGTCTTCCATCTAGTTTCCAGTTTTGTAGGCAACACTTTTTATATAAATCTTGGTAGAAATTGCACCATTTCAGAACACAGTATAATTACCGAAACCCACTGGCTACTTCTCAGCTTCATGACTCCAGGCTCTCTCAATCTGTTTTCTTGAGGATAGCCCATGGCCCCAGGCAGGCGGCCCCCAATCCCGGTTCTGGCATCCCTAGCTGTGAGTTGGCCTATCTGGGCACTTGGCCTAAGTTAGAGCCAGGAGCTGCTGGTGCAGTCCAAGAACATTGCTGGGAAGCTGGAAGGAACTGTCCCATGGGATGTGTAGGAGCAGAAACTATCCATGCTTTCTATGGCAAAAAGAAGAGTAGGTAGCTGGACCAGGAGCCAGCCACGGGCATTCTCACCCAGGGTCTTCTGGCACAGAGTCTAAAATACATGAGGCAGAATGTTTCTACAGCTGGGAGACTGAGGGAATCCCTCTGATGCTTTTTTATGCTTCATGACTTTTTTATATCCTTAAAACAGCCACAAAAATGTCTCTTAGATTCATCCTCTTTGCCATGTTTCCCATTGATTTGGCTCCTGGAAAATTGTTCTTGTGTTTGCTGCTGTGGTCTGAAAGCCTGGCCCCTAAGCACATAATCCAAACTGTGACCTTTGGTGTCAGAAGTGGGAGGTCTACATGCCCCTACTATGTTCCAGTGTAAACTTCTAGTATCCCTAAGAACCAGTCTAACAAATAGACCATGAACGAAAATATGTAACTGTCAGGAATGTGATAGAACTGTCAAAATCACATGAAATCTGTATAAATAGAGGAATCAGATCACCCTTTCTTCTTTCTGTGGCATGTGTAAAAATAGCAAATAACCTGTAAAAGAAAAAAAGGAATATTAGGTAGACTGTTTTAGGGAAAAGCCTACTATTACCATGTCTAGGATACACATGTCCTTTGTCAATGAGATTTTTTTTTTTATGCCATACATCTTTTGGAGGCAGTAGAGTAGGGCAGTGCTATCACAAGGTGAGTCAATTAATTATATGTTAAGGGCTTTTGGCTCATTCTGATTTCCTTCTCCTAAATATCTAGGAACACTCCATTTTTCATTGGGATATCTCACTTCTTCTCAAGCACAGTTCGTTCCTTATGGTTGGCTCATTGCAAACTTGTAGGATGATTTATCAAAGCATATTAAAATATCATCTACAAAGAGCCTCCTTAGTCTTAAAAGGGGGGGGTGCTCTCCCCAAGAGCTTCTACAGGGAGTGTGGAAATTGCTAACTCATCCTCTCTTCTCTCTGTTAGAACTCAATTATTTCATGTTCTAACATGGAAACATTTGAAGGCTTTATTAATCTTCCACAGCCATGTAGGCTTTCTGAGGGACAATAAGAAGGTCTAACTTTTTCATCTCATCAGTTAAGAAGATAGCAAAGAAACTTCTTAAGCATCATCCTAATGTCACAGATAACCCTGAGATCATCAGATTTGTCATCCTATTCTCAAAATGAGGTGAGAAGCTTCTACCAGCTCAAAATTCACAGGAGACGTAAACAAATCCCATCACATCACAACACTGACAATTTGTGGATGACAATGATTTTTCTAGAGAGGACACTATAAACTGGAATAAAGAATAAAGAAATTATTGTCTTTAGGAAACATAATATAAAGGCACCAATTAAACAACATAAGCTATTGAATATCAACAAGGTATTCTATCTTGTAGAATTCTTGACATTTTAACCAATTTTGAAATTTTTTTCATAACAATTTGTTTGAAAACTATGACAACCAGTAGAAAAATGTGTCGGGCTGACTTTATGCCCAAATCTCCAAATGAATGAGTATGAAGAGCCTCCTTCATTTCTTTGTTTACATTTTTCATTTATTTATTTATTTATTTAACAATTGATAAGAGCCTCCCTTCTCCTCCAAACTCAACATCAGCATAGTCCCACCATATCTTCCTCCCCTTCTCCTCTGAGTAGAGGGGCCCCTCCCCTGCTTCAACTCAACCCACTGTTATGTATCAAGTCACTTCAGGAACAGGACACAACCTCCTTCATTGAGGCCAGACAAGGTATCTCAGTTTAGGTAAACAGGACCCACAGGCAGGAAACAGTCCCGACTCCATTTGTTAGTAGACCCACATGAAGACAAACCTGCATATCTGTACATGTTTGTGGCTCATGGACTAGGTCCATCTCATGTATGTACTTTAGTTGGTGTTTTCAATCTCTGAGAGTCTTCAAGGGTTAAGATTAGTTGCCTCTGTTGAGCTTTCTGTGGAGTTTCTATCCCCTCAAAGTCCCTCAATCCTTTCCCCAACTCTTCCATAGGACTCCCTGAGCTTCATCCAATGTTTGGCTGCGAGTCTCTGTGTCTGTTTCAGTAAGCTGCTGGGTAGAGCTTCTCAGAGGACAGTTATGCTAGGCTCCTGGCTGCAAGCATAATCATTAATAGTGTCAGAGATTGGTGAGTTTTTGCCCATGAGATGAGTCTCAAGTTGGACCAGCCATTGGTTGGCCATTCCAACAGTCTCTGCTCCCTCTTTGTTCTGCAATTCATGTGCTTGCAAATTTTGGATCAAAGGTTTTATGGGTATGTTGCTGTCCTTATCCCTCCACTGGGAGTCATGCCTGGCTCAGGAGGTAGCCACTTCAGTATCCATAAACTCCATTGCTAGGAGTCTCAGGTAGAGTGACCCCCATAGACACCCAGAAGCCTCTCCCATTCCAGGTCTCTGACATGTCCTAGAGATGTCCCCCACTCCAATGATTCCAATTGTCTCTCCCCTGGCTTTACTTACACCTGGTGTCTCTCCCTGTTCTCCTCTCTATCTCCTCTCCTACCCAGTTCCTTCCCTCCATCCACCTTCCAATGACTATTTTATTTCCCCTTCTGAGAGAAATTCAAGCATCTTCCCTTGGGCCTTCCCTGTTATTTAGCTTCTTTGGATCTGTGGATTGTAGCATGGGTATTCTGTAGTTTAAGGATATTATCCACTCATAAGTGAGTAGATACCATGCATGTCCTTTGGGGTCTGAGTTACTTCACTCACAATGATATTTTCTAGTTCCATCAATTTGCCTACAAATTTACAATTTCCTCATTTTTAATAGCTGAGTACTATTCCATTGTGTAAAACCACATTTTCTTTATCAGTTCTTCAGCTGAGGAACATCTGGATTGTTTTCAGTTTCTAGTAATTACGAATAAAGCTGCTATGAACATAGTAAAGCACTTGCCATAAGCGATATCGTGAAACATCTTTTCAGTATATGCCCAGAGTGGTATAGCTGAGTCTTGAGGTAGAGAAACCTCCAGACTGATCTCCAGAGTGGTTGTACAAGTTTGCAGTCCCACCAGCAATGGAGGAGTGTTCCCCTTGCTCCACATTCTCACCAGCATATGCTGTCCTTTAAGAGAGAAGGATATATTACCTTATTATATCTATTACCTTCTTTTGGTAATAGATATAATTTGCTGATATGAAACTATTCATTTCTCAGGTAGAACTGATAGTGCCTGATGGCAGCAGTCCTCTGGTTGTCCTGGGTAACAACAGGCCCCCAGGGATGCAGGCAGAGCTGTGGCCCATGGAGTGAAATGCAGATCTGGGATTGAAGTAAAGGTGTGGACTAGAAGATGGAGTTCATAGGGAAAGGGGCAGACCTCATGGCTGCTAGGCCTTTTGGAGGACCCAGCGGGCAGGGGATTGGAGGGTGAGAATCTCACCTGGCTGTCCCAAGTGGCAGGAAGTCCCTAGGGACTCAGGCAGAGCTGTGGTCCAGGGCTTCTTTGTTATATTTTTAATCATCAAAAGAAAAAACTTAATAAATATCTTAAAATAACATATTTATTCATCCTTTGAGAATTTCATCCAAGGTATTTTTTATTAATTCATTTATTTAGTCACTTTATAACCTAATTGCAGGCCCCCAGTACTCACTCAGAGAAGGTAGAGTTCCCCTTATTAACCCCATCTGCAAGTCCTCCCAGATCTATCTCACCTCTATACTCATAAAACCTAATGTTTTCTCTCTCTCTCTCTCTCTCTCTCTCTCTCTCTCTCTCTCTCTCTATGTTGGCAAATATTCTTGGGTATTAATCTACTCTGGAGTATGGTGAATCTACCATGGGTCACACTAAAAAATGCTTTTTCCTCTCTTACTCTAGAAGTTTTCAATTTGCAATAGTTCTTCAAATGTGGCTGAGACTTAGAATGCATGTCCACTCTTTCCATATGATATTTTGTCTTCCTTGAGTTTGTCCAGATCATATTCATAATGGCATGATATGTGTTAATTCATATGTAACAGATTTCCTCTTAAGTCCAGAAAACATTCCTTCCTTGTTGTCATCTACCACTCTGGCACTTACAGCTTTTCTGCCCTCTTCTGCTAATATCCCTGAGCCTTTGGGGAAGAGGTGTGACATAGATCTCTTATATAGACATAAGTTGTGTACTCCATAGTCCTTTATTCTCTGCATATTAACCAGCTGTAGGTTGTAGAGATAGCATCCATTTACTACAAAAAGAAGCTCTGACAAGGGTTGAGATATTCACTAAGTTATGGGTATAGCATGAAGTCATTAAGAGTCTCCCTTAGATATGGTTTCTATTGCTATATAAAACACCATGACCAAAATCATCTTGGAGATAGAAGGGCTTATTTCATCTTATAGCTTATATTCAGTTAATCATTAAGGCTAATCAGGGCACGAACTCAATCACAGCAAGAATCTGGAATCAAGAATATGCAGAGTCCAGGAATTAGTTCTCCTTACTGGCTTGCTCCCTTGTTGCTTGCAGAGTCTGTTTTCTTTTAGCACCTAGGACCACCAGCCCAGAGGTGACACCACACAGTAAGCTTGGCCCTTGTCTTAGGGTTTTACTGCTGTGAACAGACCCCATGACCAAGGCAAATCTTATAAAGGACAACATTCAATTGGGGTTGACTTACAGGTTCGGAGTCCATTAGCATCAAAGTGGGAGCATGTCAGCATCTAGGCAAGTATGGTGCAGGCAGAGCTGAGAGTTTTACATCTTCGTCTGAATGTCTCTAGTAGAAGACTGCCTTCTTAGGAAGCTAGGACAAAGGTCTTAAAACCCAAGCCCACAGTGGCATGCCTACTCCAACAAGACCACACCAATTCTAGCAAGGCCATACCTCCAAATAGTGCCATTCCCTGGTCTAAGCATATACAAGCTATCATAGCCCTCCTACATCAATCAAAACAATACACTACTGACACAAACATATCTTTTGGAGGCACTTTCTCAATTGAGAGTCTCTGTTCCAAATTACTTAAGCTTGTGTCAAAAACAAAAACAAAAACTTGACCAGCATAGAGTCAGCTTAAAATTATATCTATTTACCAGAATAACAGCAGTATTTCTTCCCTAGGCCCTTTGACTTGTTTGGCCATAGGTTTTGAGTCCTAATGATTATATTAGATACGGGTTCCATCGTGTGGAATGAACCTTAAATCCAGTCAGAAAGTGTGACTGACTGACTCCTATAACATGTCTTATATATATTATCTCTTTCTTATTATAGTGAAATGATTCCTATAACATCTCTTACACTATTCACATCAGTGGGTCTATCTTGCCAAGACAGTCATCATTGTAATCATTGTAGATCACAGATGCCCATACACACACACACAGAGAGAGAGAGAGAGAGAGAGAGAGAGAGAGAGAGAGAGAGAGAGAGAGATCATCTTCTCAGCAGTGTCAAGTGACCACTTAAAAAATGACTTAGGTACCATATAGGCAAAGGTCCCTCCTCCCTTCATCGTGTACTCTGAGAACTCAAATCAAGTACAATAGATATGAGATTTAACCTGAAGCATACCTTTAGCTATGAAAAAAACATTTTGAAACAGACCTACTCAGAACACAGTGTTCCCTGGTGTTGGCATGGGTACCAAAACTGACTCTATGTGGTTCATTCCAATATGTGGTTTATACCAAATTCCCACTTTGTGGAACACTGTGTATTTCTGATTCAAAGTTTTTCTATGACACTTGCTTTTGATTCTCAGAGTGAACATTGGGGGGAGTACATTCCTCAATTGGGCCCAAGCCTTCCACAATGGACTCTGAGATCTCTCTATCCTGTTCTGTTTTTCTAAGTTTCCCTTCTTTGCTACTAAAATTAATGCTTTTCTTCTATCAGGCAGGTTGTAGGGCAGCTGCTCTCCAGTTAAGTCTGGTATATATATTCTAGTTGTTTTCTTTTCATGCTATGATAAAAACCTCTTCCTTTTTTGTTTGTTTGTTTGTTTTGTTTTGTTTTGTTTTTGATAAAGAACCTAACTAAGTTTTGCAGGCTGGCCTTGAAATTGTGGTCCTCATATCTCAGCCCCTAGAGTACCTGGGTTTACAGGTCTAGGCAACTAGGCCTGGCTCCTTTCTGTCCTTAGCATTGTGTGTCAGTTCTGGAATTCTCTCATTGGAACTGTTTTGCAGTGCCTGCTCTTTCTAAGACCTGGCACAAAGAACATTTTTCTAAGAAACTCTCTTTGATATTGTAGCTTTGGAAACTCAAAGGCTGTTGTCTTGCTCTGAAGTTCTACGAAGTACCTCCAAATACTTTACTGTAAGCTTGTATTTCCCAATGTCCCCACGACTCACTACACATCATAACACATGGCCTTTGGCCTCCGTTCCTTGGTGTAGAAAAACTTGTCAGAACTTTGGAAGATGTATCAAATGAATTGAAATTATCAATATAAATTGTGAGATCAAAGTCATAATTCTGTTTATATCAGTATATGAACACAAATAAATGTGGGTGAGCAGTAAAACTTAAAATGAAAAGAGAAAAAGGTATGAGCCCAGCATGCAGAGGGATTTGCATGTCAAACAGTGATTAACATTTGCAGTTCTGGTTGTCATTCTGTTTCAATGTCTGTGGATTTGCACTTAGTACAGGCAAACTAATGGTTCTGATTTGGAGATTATAGTTTATAAGCTAACAAACACAGACACAGATAAACTCAGCTCCAGTGAAAGGTGTTTCTATGACAGATAAGCAGAAGAAGCAATGAGAATACAGACTATGCCCTTTGCCTAGAGGCACAGGACACTAATAGTTATTTTAAAACTTTACCTTTCACCTTTTGAGATTTTTTAAAAATAAAAAAAATGTTCAACCAATGAGTACAGTCTTAGTGCCAGTGGAATTTCATGCTCTGTCCTAGGTGCTGAGTACATGTGCATGCATTCATGCTTGTGTGTGTGTGTGTGTGTGTGTGAGCGCTCATGTGCACGTGCACATGCATGCTTGTGCACGTGCATGTATTCATAGGCATGTGATGATCAGAACTCAACTTTAAATGTTAGTCCCCAGGAGTCATCTATTCTCTTTTGTGAGACTTGGTCTCACACTGGCCTGGAGCAAACCAACTGGGCTAGACTGGCTAATTTGTGAGCCCTAGAGCTCAACTGGATGTATCCAACACTGGAATTATAAACACACACCACCATGCCCAGCTATTTTTAAATCCTGCTTAGGGGGCAAGCACTTTACTGATTGAGTCATCGCCACAGTTTGGTGATGAGTATTCACTGAGCAAAAGGGAAATAGTCGCCATTATTGGGAGCTTGTCCAGTGTAGTTGATAGATGTCATCCCAAAGTTACACACTAGCAACTTTACACTATGGTAAATAAATAATATAAGAAGAGTTATATGTCATTACCAATTAAATCAAGAAAATTCTAGTTTAGTATTCTTATATTAAAAGAGTCTCCTTTCCTATTTCCTTACTCTTGACTTACAGGTATTTTGTTTTTCATTCATTCATTCACTCAGTTAACCAATTCATCAAACTTTTTTATTTACTTCTGCTGACAAAACTACATATGCATATAAGTATTTATGGCCTGTATCCCATTCTGTAAACACTAAGGGAATAGCTCAGTTGGACTATCTAGCATTTTTATAATCCCACATACTTATCTGTAATTGAGGGTGAGTATATGGTGTGAGAACTTCAAACCTCTCTTAGGTATACAATAGATTTTTATTAAGTATAGTTACCATGATGCACAATGTATTTCTGGGCCTTATTTCCCCTTGTGAAAACAATATTTCATTTTAACAACCTCTCATTTCCATTCACCATGATCTGGCTCTGCTAACTACTACTTTATTCTGCTTCTATTGGGCAGTGACTCTCTCTTCATGTTCTATGTCACTTAACATAGGGTGCTCTGGGCTGGTCTAAGTTGTTATAAACTCCAATGTGTGTGCATACTATATTTTCATTGTCCATTTAGTAGTTGATGAACACATGGGTTGATTCCATATCTTGTCTACTGTGAGTTTCCTTTCCATTGGAATTTTGCCCAATCATGGAATTGATAGATCATATGACACTGTATTTTCTCTAACAGCTATACTAATTGATATTTCTACAAGCTGTGTGCTTTCACTACCATATTTACACTTGTTGACTTATGTGATTTTTTTTTATCACAGCCCTTCTAATACAACAATGCAATAATCATTGTGGTTTTTGTTTTAACTTCCCTGATGATTAGTGACTCTGAACATTTTCTGTTTCATTTTGAAAACCAGTTACAGTACCTTTATTTTATTTTATTTTATTTTATTTTGTGTGTATGAGTGCTTTTTCTTCATATACATACACCATGTGTATGCCTTCTCTCCAAAATCCAGAAGAGGGACATGACATAGGTCTCCTAGGAATGAGTTACAGAAAAGCTGCCATGAACTGGTGCTGAGAATTGGGGCCAGGTACTCTGGAATAAACACCAGTGTTCTTAACCACTGAGCCATTTTTTCAGATCCATTATTAGCTATTTTTCTATTATGTTTAAAAAATGTCTATAGATCTTTTGCCAATTTTAAATTAGGTTATTTTCTTCATTTTTATTTTTGGTTTCTTTATATGTTTTAAATAGGAACCACTTATCAGATGGATGGTTTAAAAATAACCCTCCATTCTTTTGTCCACTACCTGTTGAGTTTGCCCTTAACTGCATAGAAGCATATACATTGATACAGCTCCTTTTATATGGTTTTATTCTATCATCTGTATTTCAGTGCTGTATCAGAACCATCAAACCAGTGCAACAGAACTTCCTCTATGTTTTTCAATGGTTTTAGTTTCAGAGGTTACTTTTATGTTTTTAATACATTAGAAAGCAGTTTTTATGCATGGTGTAAAATATAGCTCTAATTTCAATGTGGTAAGCATGGCTCCCAGTGTTCTGAGCACCTTTTATTGAAGACATCATCTTTTTTCTATTGTGTAATATTTTATCTAAAAAATTAATTTATGTTAACTATGAGAGTTTATTTTGAGGTTTTCTGTTTGACTCCATTGGTCTGTTTCTCACCCTTCATTTTCTGAGGCAGAATTGAATCTAAACATTTATATACATATACCAAGAAATTAAGAAAAATACTGTCTTAAAGGTCACAGGACTAATTGATTATATGTCTAATGTTAGAATTTACTTCATCTTTTATTACATTTCTTCTAACACTGACATAGTAGTATAAGTTCTATGATTATCCTTATTAAAAATAATCAAAGAGGAGCCAGATATATTTGAAGATGAATCTTATGGATTTGTTGTAAATGAAGTCACAGAGGTCAGCTATAATGTATTATAGGAAAAGGGACAAATAGGGCTGTGGGGACATGGTAAATCATCTATTGATTTTTTAAAAATATGTATTAGTATGAAGGTATCAGATCCCCTGGAACTGGAAGTACAGACAAGTATGGCCTGTCATGTGGATGCTGGCAATTGAACCAGGGTCTTCTGGAAGAACAGTCAGTACTTTTAATGACGGTCTATCTCTCCAGCCCTGACAGGTAAATCAAAAGAATGCAAAACAACCCATCCTTGAGCTGAGCTTTGGAGATGAGTAAAGTTTTAATAAAAGGCCAATACTAAGGCCAAGCAAGGGAACAAGGTAAAGTGATCTACCAGGTCAAGAAAGAAGCCTAGAAAACAGAAAACAAAGCAAAATTGAGTATGAACAACTGAGATTTGTTAGGGTTTGAGCTTGAAAGGCATGACTTGTGGACAAAGCATGTCCAAAACAGTCATGGATAACTCTGTGTAGGGCAACTCTGAAGAGCTTTGAGTCTTTTCTGAGACTCATGGCATATTGGTGACTTACTGACAACTCTTCCAACTTTGCTTCAAAGCTCCTCTACTGTTAGCTTTCTTTTAGACCACAATAGCCCAAGAATAAAGGTATTTTCATGCCTGATCAGCATATATGGAACCTGAGCCGTGGAGAATTTAAGGATCACTTGGCAGGCAGAACAGGAAAGGGATACTGGAACTCATGTTATTATGCTCTAAATATAGGGATCTTTCCCAGACACCATGCTGTGTCCCAGAGATGAGTGAAAGCTTGCGAGGCAAGGGTGTGTCTGGCAACACTGTGCAAAAGGAAACACTTTGTCGGCTCCTAGCTGGCAGGTCCAGGCGAAAGGAAAGAAACTGGTCCAGCCGAGTCTATCGGGGCTGAGTGGGATGGCGAGTGTCAGAGGCCAAAAAGAAACACACCAGGCCGGGAGTCTTGTTGAAGCAGGAACTCAACTTTATTGTAGCAATCTCTCCTGTTTATATAGAGAAGGCAAAGGGGGTGGGCACTTAGGTATGGGGAGAGATGACATAGGAGGCGGGTAAGGGGAAGTCATGACTGACAGGGCCAATGGCATAGCTCCATGTCAGCAATGGCAGGGTAGAGGGAGGGCCAAACAGGTCTTGCTGAGTCACTCTTATGCAGAAGTGACCGAGACAGGTCTCAGAACTCGAGCCAGGCTCAGGTTTGTCCCTAAAGGCCCAAACCAGGGTCAGAATGGGGCCCAAGACTACCATTTTCTGGGACCCCACCCTCTCGCCCTCAGGACAGCAGGAGGAGGAGAACACCCCCAGTGCCGTGCCGTGGGGGTCTAGTTCTGAGCCCTGATCCAGAGCTGCCGCAGTCATTGCTGTGAACCCAGAGCCCCTGCACCCCACTCCTATGGCTGCGGTAGCCCCAAGCTGCATGCCGTGCTCCCCTCCATGGGCCATGGAGGTGCTCCCCATGGCCGTCAGTGGCCCCTGCTCCTCTAAAGAGGAAGCCGGGGTGCTCTCCTCCCTGTGCCATTGTCAACTTGAAACCTGGGGCCAGTGGACAGGCTGCCTTGGGGCCTGCTGCCCCCAAGACGAGGTGTAGAGGGCTGTCACCCAGACGGCCCCAGTTCTAATGGTGCTGCTCTGCTCTTGAAGTGTGGCACAGCCCCAGAGCACGAGTGGCATAGCCGTGAGCACAGAGTTCCAACAACACTTGACTCTACTTTCCCATGGAAACAATTGAACCCGTGTTGGTTCATATCTAAGGCTCAGATAGAAAAGAACTGTTTTAGAGCAATTCATTCACACACACATCCCCAGCCAATCTAGTTAGTTGTAGGTCACATAGCTGCCTTTTATAGGTAAGGCTATCACAAAGTAGACAGTGACTGTTGATAGATACAACATATGCAGAAGCTACTCAGAAATAGGATCCCCTTAAATATGTCTTATACCATGAATCATTTTTCCCTTTTGTTCTCCAAAGAGGCTAACTCATCTTAGAAGTGATCTGCTAATGAGGTGGGGAAACAACATCCACAATAGAGTTTTACAATGAAATAAATGCCAATCCAATTCGAAGTACTAGAGCTTTGCCACTGTGTGATATTTTTGTTAACATTTTGGCTTTCTTTTTTTAGCTAAAAGTCCAGCCAGAACTGAACATAAAATAGATTCCATGCATCCTAGACCCAGGGAGGATATTCTCATGAGATTCAGCTCTGATTCTGCTTCTACCTTGAGAAGTGTTAATTCTTATTAAAGTGGGTTTCTGAATGAACAATCCAATGATTTGTGAAGGTCCAGGAACTGCTTGGCTTAGCAGATTATGACTTTAGGAAATAACACTCGAAGCTAATGGCAAAAGCCTGGTTAACTAGAAAGTGCCCTCTTTACCCATGCCGAGAGGTAGCTAGCCACCCTCTTTGAACACACGCAATCTGCGTGTTTCACCACAAACATTCCCATCACTATCAAAATAACGACTGCCCTATTTGAGTCATGATTTGGGGTTGGGACAAGAAGGCTTAAATTTTGCAAGGACAGTCATGGTAACTTCCATATTATAATCCAGAACATAGACTATCAGAGACATTTACTGATTCACCTTATATCACCATGTTCTTTTTTGCATCCTGACTTACAAGGAGGCTAAGTAACCCCTGAAGGGGTTCTAATGCTTTGGTGTTATTTAAAGAAATAGAATTATTTTTCTCTTTCCTTTTATTCAACAAGTCCCAATTCAAGTATTTGAATACTCACAAAATTGATTTTAAATTTATGTAATTGCTATTAAAAGTCATTCTGACTCTTCCTTTATAGCCACAGGAAATTAAGCTAAACACATCCCTCCTAGACCTTATCTTCAATGACAAATTTGTAATCCTTGGGTGATGCATAGAATAGTCTCCCAGAGTCTCATAATAATGATTCTGATTTGCTGCAGGGTGTGTGTATGTCTCTCTCTGTGTGTATGTGTGTGTGTGTGTGTGTGTGTGTGTGTCTGTCTATGTCTCTCTGTGTGTGTGCATGTGTGTGTGTGTGTGTGTGTGTGTGATGAGGATGTTCTGTAAATGAAAATGTCTTGTTGGTTATTAGGAAACAAACAACGTACTAAAGGTGAGAAATACCTAGAATTCCTAAGTTTATCCTTCTCCATCCACAGCTAACATCTGTTAATTCACTGAAAAGACGATTTCTTTTTTTTTAATTACATAATTTAATGTCAGTTAGGAATGAGTTAGAGAATGAACCCAGCAATCTTGTGATGTGACAGGGTCAACTCAGTTTGATTCAGTTTTTAAACCTGTATGATGGGAATCATCCTTTTCTTACTATGTTACGTCTGCCGTCTCTTCTCCCATCCCTTCTAGCTGCCTCACCATCCTATGTACAATCATATGGTCTCTCTCATATGCAGATCAAGTGAGATGATAGATGTAGAAAGTCAATTATAATTGGAGATGATAATGACACACTGATACTGACATCACTTACTTTTTGATCTCAGATGCATGCTGGTTGTGACCTTTAGACAGAACATGAAAGTATAAGGCTTGGATGACATCTTCATCACTGCATCTTCTATCTTGAATTGTCTGAGCATAAAGCAACCTGGATCTAGAGATTTAAAGTTATCCTTTATTTATTCAGTACACACAGGAAGTGAGATAGTCCATTCTCCTGAAGTTCCTCGGTACATGGCTACAGCTGCATACTATATTTCTTAGTTTTTGAAAATTTTGTTCATCAAATCATATTAATATATACAAAATTATGAAGGGAATTTTTACACAGTTGTCTAAATCAGCTATTCTTCAAATGTGGTACTCAGTCAAGCAGTACTAACACGATGTAAGAACTTGTTCAAATTTTAAATTCTAAAACATCTATCCTCATCCCGTCCTTGTTCTCCCCAAATGTACATTAGATTTTGAGTGGCTGCAAGATAGAGGAGTGATATCAACCACCAAACGACTTGTAAAGTTCACAGCTTTATATCCAGCTATGCTCAGAAGCAGAGACATGTTGTCTTCTATCTTAAGAAAAGGAGGAATCTTCTTAGGGCACTGCTTCTTTACTGAAAGCTCCAACTTTGGTCTCTCAAAAAGCTATTCAATGAAAACATGTTCTTTACTCATCCATCAACACCTTATGTATATGGATAAATTTGTCAGCGAGTTAGAGCTGGGTTCAGGTTCTAGAAGTTTTACAATAATGCAAGTCTCTTTTGTACATTATCTGCCTTTCTAATACTAAACTTTACTCACCTAAAACTATAAATCTGCCCTGGAACAGAATTACCATGCATGTTAGCAAGGGTCCTGATGAATCTTCTGAAGTCACAGTTGCCTAAATTATGGGTTTTTAACACACACGCACACACAGAGAGAGAGAGAGAGAGAGAGAGAGAGAGAGAGAGAGAGAGACAGACAGACAGACACACAGACACACAGACACACAGACACACAGACAGAGACACAGCGGAAAAGCTCTTGACTAGTATTTATGAAAGGGCTATTCAGGGAGAAATGAAGTTCTATCAGAGTAAGTGGAATACACTGAAGTTTCCTCAAGCTGTAGAACTGGATTATTAATAAAGAGACTTTTACTGATTATTGCTCAGTGACTATGTGATCTCCTCTTTTCTGAATTCATCTGACACCATAGTTCTCACAGCAGCTCATTGGAGCCTCTTATTTTTCCACTGCATGGTTAAAATAACTTGAAGGCTTAAAAGAGTTACACATTCCCAAGCTGAAAAGATGATGAAGGATCGGAGGACTGGGAAAGAAAGTGGGAATCTGTGTGATTCTTAATTCTGGGGCCAAGTTTTAAGTCTAGAGATTAATGGAACGAATGTATCAGACAGAGAAGAAAATGTGAACAAAAGTCCCAGTGTTGGGAGAAGCCAAGAACAGTTTAGGAAGAGAGAGGTGGATCTGGCTTGGAAACCCATTTACTTAATTATTGATTAAGTAAATGGCTATAGCATCTCAAAATATTTTGAATATGCAGTGCTTGATGGTACTGAGTAAATGATATCATGGTGCATAGAAGACCTAGAAAGGTACTTCCTCTAGGTACTTTTTTTTACACCAGATCAGTAGTCACTCCACCATCTTAATTGGAAAATAAGGAAGGTATATAGAACATTGGATTATAGATTCTCTTTCTGGTTTAGTTTTACAAATTTGATTCGAGTCTAGTTAGAGTTTGCTTTCACTCCTCTGCATGGCTTCAGGAACTAATTCTCCTTTCTGTGCCTCTTTTGTTTGTTGCACCTGGAAAAGGGAGGATTTGCCTCATTGGACTGAATGTGACTTCATTTTGATCTAAAGTTTGTCAAATGACAATATAAATATCTTGAGGCTATGAATTAATTTTTTTTACTGCTTCTGAGTTCTAATCTCAAATCCGTTGTACACAGTCTGGAGTTTGAGGTTTACTGGTGTAAAAAATAAGCATGATGATGTCAATCTCCTAGAGTGATTGCAAGGACTAGAAAAGTCCTCCTCGGTGTTGAACACAATGAAGTAAAACCTTACCTATAGCAACTTGGCACCTGCAGAGATCCATGCCTCTCTTTAAGTGATCTCTTCCAAACCAATCCTCAGAACTCATCTAAGCCCAAAAAGTCTTTAAAGAGAAGAGAAAACAAAGTTCAGTAAGGGAAGGTGAGTCACAGAAAAAAAAAACTAAAAACGAAGGCGAATCGCAGCCTAAGTTCACACCTGACTTCTTTTTCTCTCCAGAGATCTGACAGTCACTAAGCTGCTCCCTACCCTGCGGGGACTTGGCCATGGTCAATAGGCAAATGGAAATGTGGAGGCAATAAAGCCATCTCCTCTTTATGGAGTGAAAATAACACTGAAAGGGCAACTAGGCAAATCTCTGACTCCTGGAGCTTTGGAGATGTCTGGAGACATTCTTTCCCCGTCTTCTTTCATTCTCCCAAACTTACTTTGGCTGCTAGTGGTTGGTTGGTCACTATAAGCTCTGCTGCTCATTCTCAAGCAGGGTTGTTGTTTCTTTCCCTCTGTCTAGGTAGGAAAAAATACTGGGAGATCACTCCACATTTCACCATCTACTGTGACTTCTCACTTACTTCATAATATAGACTTGGAAGTGAAGGCAGCAATAGTAAGAAATCCACATCAGTGGAGGGGAAAATACACTGGATTGTGTTCAACAGTTATGTTCAATGATGTCAGCTATATTACCCTTCAGATGAAGGGATTTGAACCATTTTGTTACCAACCTGAACCCTTAAATTGTTCAGAAGTCATATATTGAGTAGATACTGTGTGGTAGATACTATCCTAGAAGCTAAGGATAAAATAAGGTATCTTAACCAAACATCTGGGTAAAGATGATGGTAAAATTATAGCTATACATAAACAATTTCATGTATAAATTGTGTTTTATAAAAAATAATGGAGGATGCTGAGAGATGATGATTGTCAAGGTGATGTTTGAATAAAAGCCTGAAAGATGTGAGAGAGTCAAATATGGCTGTCTGGATGAGCCTTCAGAGGACTGAGAACAGAATGATAGCCAAGGCCCTGGAACATGTTCAAGGAGCATCAAGGAGTACACAGTTTATGGAATTATAGTGAGCAGAAAGAAAGATGAAGTAAGTTATTGGAGAAGAAGTAAGCTCTTGGGTTTCCTGCATCACAAAGAATGGTGAGGAGTTGACATAGATGAAAGGACTTGTGCTTGTTCCTGTTTGGTATGCCATGGCATATGTGGAATTTGTCTTACATATGTCCTACAAAGTACAACTTGTAAGACTCAATTATCTCCTTCTACCTTGTGGTTGCTGAACCATCTTCCCGGCCCAGGCCTAAACAGTTTATAATTACATCAAATCCTTAAAATGGTCTACTGAAATGGATGTAGTTCTTCTTCCTTCTTTACAAAAAGAGAAACCCATTTGAGCAGCAGCAAAAGATAACCATTTGTCCATCATAATACACTACTGGTTTTAGGTTTAGATTGGTTTATTCCTTGTTTTAAAAATACCTGATATCTCACCATACCCATTTATATTCATTGAGCTCTTAGTGAAGGAACGAAGAAATTAGGGAAGGAAGATGGGTATCAGACAGAAGTTTGGTGACAGCAGAGCCTGTGTTCCCAGAGAAAAATGTCCATGGATATTTATCTTGGAGATCATTCTTCATCTACATTCTCAATGTAATTAATGATATGAATAAAATGTTAGATAATGGGACACACCCAGACTAAGTCAGAGATCTGCTTTTATTTCTTCTTCGGGTTCTGCAGGAGGTGACCACAAGAAATCATTTCCTTGAATGGATGTCAGTGCTCCATATGACAGGGAATCCCTCTGGTATGAAAAGAGAGCAAATATTTACCGAGAATGAAACTATTTTATTCAACCTTAAAGAATATAAGGATGTCTTTACTCTCCACTCTTTTCTAAGAAAACTCAAATAGTGGATCTTCAATTTGCCATGAGATTTGGGCAAGGTACTGAAACTCTCTGAATTGTGATGCGTTCCTCTGCAAATGTATGTAAATAACTAACTCACAGAGTGGCTGTAAAGCTGAAATGAGATGGGATATATGAACTACAAGGAACGGGATGAAATACTAAAAGTAGATATATCAATTATCACTGTCATTAGTAATACTAGGATCAGTTGAGAAGGCAAAATGGAAAGAAAGCATCAACTAATATATGACCCTCTCACATGTATGAGGAAGAATTATGTGTTTAATAACATTAATTATTGTTATATCTGTTCCTTAAGTAAAATGAGCCTTCTTTTCCAACCTTCAAAATACAGGTCTTTTCCAGTAGTGACCACCTGCCTTTCTCTCCTGTGCATGCTGTCCTGTCTGCTTTGTGCTTGGCTAAGTACAGCTCCTAGGAGTTTCAAATGTTGGAAACTGGATTTCACATATTATGGTGCTGATGCCCACCATTCCAATAAAAAAAAAAAATGTTCTTAAGATTTCTTTTGAGATTAGAACCCACAATTACTGGCTTTCTTTAACATTGCAGTCTGTAGACTTGAGGTGTAGCAGTTACATGGTAGATGTATTAATTGGTACTGGGAACACAGTGGTCAGTTGATCTCTGAATTTTGGAAGGATTAGGGGATTTGGAAAGAGTTGGAGGGTGATAGGGCAAAGTAGAAATCAAGTAAATATAGTATAAAAATTTAAAGGTATAAAATTTTCAAAAACAAAACTATGGTTTAAAAAGTGCAGCTCTAAATGTTATGTCACTTCTGGCTTCCTGTGACTCCAGTTCTTTAAGGTTCAGAAGTTGACTCTAGTTCTTTAATGTCCAGAAGTTGATTGAGCTCATGAAATCTATCTGTGGAATTGTGAAGATAGGAAACTGTGCCAGAATCTCTAACCTATTAGAGATATGTGGGTCTCCAGAACTTTAACCTCAACTACAAGAACCTTCAAACCAAGAGTGATCTCCTACCTACCCTTGCCAGAATGGCTATAAGGATCAAATGAAAAAAGATAGTTATTGAAAATCTAGTGAACTGTTCAATGTTAGGTTAATTACACAGACACAAATGTACTTGCATGCTTGGTTTTGCATGTGTATTTTGTTCATGTAGAGTATATATGTGTTTGTGTAAATGTGTCTTTATAGTATGTATGTATATACAATATTTATAAAGATGTACATCTAAATGTCTCTCTATATGTGTGTATACACACAGAAATAGATAGATAGATAGATAGATAGACAGATAGATAGATGATAGACAGACAGACAGACAGATGCTGTAAACCTACAGGGGTAGGTATGAGTTAGAAACTTATAAAACACGTTTACTCATTCAGTGTAACCCAAGGCATGTATTTAACAGTAGGAAAATTTCACGCACCAAAATTTCCAATCTTAGAAATACTTTTATAGACTAAAGAGAGAGCTTCCTTGCTACCTCTTTTCTATTTAAAAGAAATATTAAATGTAAGTTGGCATCAAGAGAGTCAGCTTAATTGAGAATGAAAGCAGCATGCACAAGGGAGATGCAGACTGAGTGAGGTGGGTGAAAGTGGTCGTCACCTAGTCACTCTTTGCTGTGGCATTAGACCTTCTACTCTGGGGAGGGGTAGGAACAGGAGTCACCAAAATTGCCTTTGTCAAATGCATTGGGACATTTTTTCCCTAGTGGAGATTCTCTAGCTTTCTATTTCCATCCTTCCTTTCTCCCTCTCTTTTCTAGTCCCCACCACCACCTTTTTCTACTTCCTTCATCTCCCCCTCTCTTTGTTGCCTCTTTCCTCTGCTTCTGTCTAGATGTTTGTATCTTTATATCTTTAACTATATAACTCTCTCTTAATTTCTCTTTGACTACCTTTTTACATTTTGCACACACACACACATTCACTCCCATACACACACACACACACACACACACACACACACACACACACATACAAACACTTGGAAATTTAGCCTTTTCTGTCACCTTCTAATCCTACCTCTTATTAATGATTCACCTCAGCCTGGTGAAATGGTGTTACTTGCATGAGCAGAAAATTTGACTCATTTTTGCCCAGGGTGTCTCTCCACCCTTCTTTAAGTTGGTTTCTTCTTGGGATGGATGGGAAGCAGAAGGTGTTTGTGTGTGTATGTATGTGTTCATGAATGGTGAGGAAACATGTTCAGGGCAGGAAATGGGCTCAGGATCTAATTTAAGCCCCCTGGTTCTTTGCTGGGGACCCAGAGGCTACTTTTGAATAGTCCTGGTGAGTTTGAGAAAAGAATTTTTCTCCCACTACTGGAGATTGAGAAACCAGAGGCTTGTTTATATGCTGCAAATACCCCTGCTATCTCTCACCACCGGCTTTGAAGTTTATACTTAGAAAAGAAAAAGAAACTTTGGGCACTCAGCAATTTCTAATCTTTGGGCACCCAGTGTATACTGTTCTGGTTTAAGGGGACAAGATGTGCTAAATTCAGGAGGGCAGCTCACTTTCTCAAATTTGCTGGGTTTTCTTTTACTTATCTCATAGGAAGTGTCTCATGAACCGGTATTTTTCATAATAATGATGCCAATGATGCGCCCACTCATGTAATGTTGGCAGCATGCCACATGCTCTAATTATGCTTCAAACTAGGCCCAGATATGATTCTACTGACTCAGTTGAAGTTGGTTTGTTCACTTCCATTTTGCAGGTATAGAAAATGAGAGTCTAAGGACAAGAGTAGCAGGGTCAAGATCCAAACCCAGCCTTTGGAGAGTGTGATATTTCATGATGCTTTGCTCCCCCTAAACACATTGTTGTTGTCCTGAGTCAATGCTATTGTTGAACTCAGTGCTTACATGTAGAAGGCTCAGGAATAAAGAGTTGTGGCTAGGCGCTATAGGATGGCTATAATGCTGTGTTTGTCATGTGTCAGCTCATTGCCTGAATGAAGAAAAAGGAGTACAAGGTACTCCTACTAAAGCTGAGAATTAGAAGTTAGGAAATGATCTGGTTCCTATACATCTTTAGATGGATGTATTTCTTTCCTGTGTTTTCTCTTTCTCTTCTGTGCAAAGGGAATTTTCACACTTACCTTGCACTCAACTCAGCTTGAATGTTAACTATGACAAGATAGTGGGTTTGATGGCAAATGGTCAAGGGCTTTGCCAAAGTAGACTGCTGTATACAGATACTATAGACCTTTGTTATTAAGGGAGAAGGAGTCACAATATTAACGGGACAGTGTGAATGACCAGAAGACTCTCTGGGTAGAGTTGCTAAGGTTGACAAAACATCAGTAAACAACAACATTAAGTCAGACATGGTGGCCCAAGCCTTTAATCCCAGCTACTCAAGACGTTAAGACAGGAGAATGGCAAGTTCATTGGATGCCTGGGCTATGAGCAGAAACAGTGTAGGCAACTTGGGGAGACACTCGAAATTCAAAAATGAAACAAGGAATGGGATGCAGCTCAGTGGTAGAATACTTATTCAGTTTGGATTAGGATGTAAGTTCAGATTCCAATATTAAGGAGAAAAAAAGCAATAATATTAAATAGGAAATTTTTCTATGATAAGGAACATTTAGCTAGACTGAGGAACCAGGGAAACAGAGGAAAATATATGCATATGTTGAAAAGGTGAAATGTTGGATGTACTTGTAAAACCAAATTGTATAAATGCTGAAAGATAACCTGGTGAGTATTGTGTCTTTGGTAGTCATTTGTTTAGGCAGAAGTGGGTGAGATAATTTATGTGGTGTCTCACAAGGATACAGAAGCACCAGCCAATCTCCCTAGCCCCTACTCAGTTATTTTTTATATACAATTCAGGAACTTCACGGGATGAGTCTTTCCAACACTATTAAAAGTTTGATGGACAGGAAAGCCCTAACATTCCCCAGCCTTCACTCTATGCACCAATTTTCAAATGAGGAGGGAAGCTATGCTTGTTCATTGACCACTTACTCTGAGTAAATTCAAACAATAGGGTTCATATATATCATATATAAGACAAGATGAGTCCATTTACATAATGTTTCTTAGTCCACGGGGGACAGAAAAAAATTGCTAACAATGAGTTAAGAACCACAATGAGCAGAGGTACAGTTGAAATATAGGCATACAGACTATGTAGGGTTCCTCAACCTGTCAGGGTATAGTCAAGTCCTTTGACGCTTTTTAGAAGATAGCTATTGATTATCAAAAGCTTGAAAGGTGAGCATGAGCTTTCCTAGAATGTTTGCAAATGTTTCTAGAATCATTAGCTCTTTAGCCTTACCTCTTCCTCCCTCTGTTTACTCGGCAGATCTTCCATGAGTAATTACTGCTTTCTCCATGACCTTCTGGGCATGGGGATATCATGAACAGGATGTACAAAGATTCCAAACTCATGAAACTAGCATTTTAATAATGAAACAAAGAAGAAGCAATAAACCGACTACCAGTAACTGCGAGTTTTCCTAGTGATGAAAGAATTGAGTTCTAAAATGAAAAA
Organism: Rhynchomys soricoides; assembly: GCA_019843965.1. Taxonomy (NCBI): domain Eukaryota; kingdom Metazoa; phylum Chordata; class Mammalia; order Rodentia; family Muridae; genus Rhynchomys; species Rhynchomys soricoides. The sequence goes on from JADRCH010000117.1 coordinate 5,573,067, forward strand.
ACACAGTTAAGTGCAGTCAGTGTGGATTCGAGTTAGATGGGATAGTGGCAGAAAGGTCTGAGAAGGAAGAAAATCACCTGTGCAGAAGAAAGAATAGAATATGAGCTGCGGGAAGATAATGGGAGAAGTCTCGAGACCCTAATTTAACCCTAGATCTTTATAGTATCCTCATTATTCCCCAACTCCTTTCTGTGTATGGAGTCCACAAGTTCATTAGCTCTGCAATTCCTCCATATTATAGATGTATTTCCTAGTTTGTAAAGGCTCCTCACTCCCACACTTCTTGATCCCTCCTGTGTCCTTGGGGCTGAATACTGACATTCCAGAATTACATACTTGACACTTAAGATATATAGTAGTGTGTGTGTGTGTGTGTGTGTGTGTGTGTGTGTGTGTGTATGTGTGTGTGTGTTTCTCTTAGTACCATCTCTTAAATATGCAATACCACTTTGAAGACTGCAAAGTACTTCTATAGACTTATTTTGCTCTTTGTAAACTCCTTACAGAGTAGGCACTGATATGTTTATTTTAGAGACAAGGTGACTTGATGTTCATAGGACAGGACAGCTAAAAGTGTGTGGTGTTGAAAACAAAAGCAAAAACAACCTTCCAGGTTTGGCATGAGGAGAATGTGGCATCAAATCAGAGATTTGCTGTGCTGGAAGGAGCTGTGTGATTGGGCAGCTGACCCCAACTTCTGAGCCATTCTTTTCCTTTCTTACAAGTTGAGAACAGTAATTCTAGCTTTGCCTGTTCAACCTGGCATGGGCTGTTTCATCACACTGTGAGGCTGCCAACAGCAATTTCATGGGTTTCACCTGTTCAGACTGAGAGAAAGATGTTAGCTGAAGTGTTCAGTCCAGAGCTGAATACTTGGGAGCATGAAGAGCGCTGAATACCCCCAAAGAAGTATGATCTGTATGCTGTTCTCTATGGTTAGTTCTTCCTCTTTACAGAACTGTAACTTCTGAGAATTTGACTTAGCAATAGCAAAGAAAGAAAGCTGTCCATGAATGAGTTCATCACGGGCAACAAACAACCATTTAGTCCTTAAGAGCAAATGGGCTGGGGTGGGGATGTTTGGCTTCCACATCTTTCCCAGTCTGGTCCCCAAATCAGCTCTCCTCACACATGGTAGTAATACCCACTGCAGCCAAGTGCATTAGCATCATTTGTCCAGCAGATGACGAGGGCTTTTATGGCCATAATTAATCCAACTGTAGAGAAGGAATGGCTCCATTAGCCAAGTGCATATTAATGCCGGAGTTATTACTATTAAAGTCTATATTAATAATAAGTTGCAGGAATCCTTGGTGGGTCTCACACAAAAGCAAGCCTTATAATTCTCCTTTTCTAAGCTGTGAACAGCACAGGAAAGGGACTCTGTTTATGTGGCTCAGACCTAAGTCTGCAGTGTAATCATTTCTATGGTACCTAGTGGGTGTTCAGCAACTGCTTGTGAACATTTACCACAGTAGATCTAACAAACTAGCCCTAGATATCAATAAGGAAAACACTTCATTTGTTCTTCAAACTCCTCAAAAGCAAAGGATCAATCATTGTAGACAGTGTGCTCAAGGCTCTGCTATATCCCCTCGTCTCAGAGATATTTCATCCAAGCATGTCTTGAGCAGTTCAGGCTCACCTCCAGCTGGCAGTGATCTCAGTCTCATGCTTGCATTATGTTCCACAGCCTAACACAAGACCGAGGGAGTACCCCAGGTCCATGAAGATCACATTTTAGCACTCCAAGCGGGAGAACCCAACTAATAAGAATCAGAATATATAGGCTAAGTACTCCAGTTCCTTGAATTCCAGCAGGACAACTCTGAGAAATGTCCCGTTCACTTTGTCAAATGTTCCTACAGAATCAAACCTCGTACTCACAGCAGAAAACCACATTGACCATTATATTAAACACTTACCTTGCATGTATGTGTGTGTGTATATATATATATATATTTTCAGTTATTTCTCCATTCCTGCTTCCTGGGATCACCTTCTGAATAAGCTATGTATATACAAGTCATTATCTTAGTGTATACATTTAAGAGAATGAAAACAAGAGTTTCTTCTTTGTGTTTGTGGTCTTAAGTTTAATTTACAGGATGCAGTAGATCTATTTACTCACTAGACAAATATTTGTGGCTAACCTGTTGTGCACTGGCTGACACCATTCTAAATGAGCCTCCTCATGGAATTCACAGTGCACAGATGCAAATATTACGACAATTCATCACTTGTGAGAGGCATTAATTGAAGTAAAATAGGAAGAGGGGACTAGGGTTAAAAGTCATCCCTTAGAATGTTGAATGACAAAATATATTTCTGAAGAAGTGACACAGAAGGGATCTTGGTAAGGAAAGGGGATGAGTGTGTCACCCAGTTACTGAAATCATGAGTGTAAGAGCCCAGGGGAAGAATTATGCTTGCCATGTTAGAGAAGGAGGAATACCAGCATGGCTAGCATCTGTGGGGAAGGAAGGACATAGGCAAAAAGGAAATGAAGAGGTCAAAGAAAGCAGTTCTTCAGAGAGAGTGGATTATTAGAGATGGTCAGAATCTGCTTCCTTCATTCCACTCAGTGTTTTATGGTAGGCAGCATCAGGGTTTTAGAGTCAGAGAGAGTTGAATGTAAACAGAATAAGACTTTCTGAAAATAGTTTTATATTTTTTAACTATTGGTTTTTACTAGTACAATGACAGTCATGAGCATAACCTCAATGATGCAAATCTGTGGGACTCCTGGATGCAAGTAACACAAAGCAAATGAAAACCACCTTTGGCAGAAAAGGAAAAGTACTGACTGGTATATCTGAATATCCAAGGGTAGCTCAGGCTTTAGAAGTCACTGGGTCCTAGGTTTCAAATGATATTATCATGACTTGATATTTATCCCAGGTTGCCTGCATGTGTTTCTGTGTAACACATTGTGGGTTCCTGGTGTTCTTGGTGGCTAGAAAAGGGAGTCAGGTTCCCTGGCACTGAAGTGACTGAAAGAGCTGCCCTATGGGTAGTGGGAATATAATCCAGGTCCTCCGGAAGAATAGCCAGTGCTTGTAACTGCTGAGTCCTTGGGCCATTTATTGTTTTGTCTCTGACCTGGGATGTATGGCCTTTGAACACTGACTTCAAAATAATAGAAAAGGCCTTACCTCTACTCAAGGGATATAAATGGAGATTAGAATAGACTAAATTCTCCAATGAAACTATAACCCAAGAGGAGGATGACTTTGAGCAAGTAAGAACAACAAACATCTACCAGAGTATGCATGCAGATGAATCAAAAAATCCCTTTGCTACAATGCCTGGCTCACAGAGACTGTGGACATGCATATGCTAGCCCACCATTGGTTCTTTTGGAAGGATGGTTGTCTACTTGTTTCTACTATACCATGTGAGTTTTATTTACTATTGAAAGGTCACAACCCAGAAAGCAGCATGGGCCTCCTGAGAGAAACTTTTTTTAATGCCTGCCACTGGGGTTGAGGGAATGAGACCCAGGATCTAACTGCAGAAGTTTATTTCACAGATTTCTATCAACAGCTGCATGGCCAGCTGTGCCAAGGACTGGTGACACAGCAGTAGTTCAAACACAGTTCTTGCAGGAGTGATCTCGTGGTCTGTAGCAGACAACGTGAAGACTTTGGGTCCCTGACATCTATCCTTTAGTTGACCATTCCTAGGCATTTAATTAAACTTCTTGAAGCCCATTCTCTACCCTGTAAAAGCAAAGCAAATGAAATACATTTGGTTGGATTTTGAGGATCAGTTGCTGGGAGCATTTAACTTAAGAATGTAAGTGAAGGTGTCTGCCATCATTGATGCCATAAAAAGAGATAAACTCTTCCTTTGTTTCTCTTTTTTCAAGTTCTTCTCTTCCAAAAGTATTTACATTTCCAAATGTACCAGGGAATGAGATATCATGTGGTGCCTTGAAAAGCAAATGACTTTGAATACCTATGAATTTTGCCATCAGATAGATTGCGAAGAACTGCTGGGGGTCCGGTAGCAGGAGTGAAGGACCAGTAACATACACAAAGCATCCAATAACAAGGGCATTATATATATTATTAGCTCCTTTATTCCCTGCCTGATTCTCTGAAATACACATGCACATCTCCTTTGCAGATGAAAAAGCTACCTGTTAGACTGTTGTCATCCATTCTTGGATGAACTACACAGTTCGTAAGTGGTAAGTCTGGCTTCCAAACCAGACTTCCTATACCCCACAACCTACTCTGTTTCCTTTATTTCATACTGCTATCACAATAAAAGTAAGAATCATTATCACTGGTTCCTCTGATTTAAAACAGCATTATGTTTTAGAAGAAATAAGCCAACTGTAGCTGATAGGTGTGAGGCCCCGAAGCTTATTTTCTTAACTGATAAGCTCTCAGAATGTATTGTCTTCATTTGTCCAAGTAAAAAGCCAGGGAAGTATGGGGAGGGAGGGAGAACCTTCTCGGTGTCCTGGCAAAGGGTATTTGCAGTTTACAGAGAGGTCAGCCCTGGAGTGGCCAGAAGGTCTCCTGGTATTTTCTGAAAAGTGTGGAGTCCATTCTCCCTACCTGAGTTCCCCTTCCATTTTGGATTTCTCTGCTTGCTTTTTCCCCAACCTGTTTTCAATTTGCTTTTGTGGCCAGCTTTGACTGTGACCTCAACCCAATCAGAAAGAAGGAGGTGAGGTGGAGGGGCAGGAGTGGGGAAACAAGCAGGAGGGTTGGCGTGGTGCTGAAAGGAGAGGGAGGGAGAAGATTGAGACAGGGGTGAGGCCTTTAAGAAAATCACCCAGCGCTTTGTTGGTTCCTGCTGAAGCTGCAGCAGAATGGCTGTTAACCTTTTCTGTGGAACATAAGCAGAGTGTGAGTGGGGAAGGAAATGTGTGGGGGTCTGGCTCTAGCCCACTCAGGTTGCAGCCCCTGAAGAGCTGTAATGGGGAACAGGCACATTCTTTTACAACAATTCCTAACTCCCTATCTGTTTTCAAGAAAAGAGAAACAAAACAAAATGAAAAAGAAGAATGTTAAGACTTGAACAGGTTAGGGTGAGACAACGGCAGCAGACTGTAATCTCACAGACTCTACCAAGAGACCTGGCATCATGCCAGGGAGGAGAAGCCAGGTAGGATGGCCATGCAGGAGGCGCTTAAGACTCAGATGCAAAAAAGCTGCATTTGTTTCTGGCTGCTGAGTAAGCTTCAAATGCTTCAATCAGAATGAGTATCCTGAGTAACTGTTTTTCAGTGACTGAAAGTTTGGGGGGTTCAAACATATTAAACAATAAATTTTTAAAACTAGATTAGGCAACAACGCCCTGTGGGGTAAAGATACTTGTCACACAAGCCTGGTAATCTGAATAGGATGCCTGGAACTCATGTAAAGGTAGAATAAAGAATGATTCCACAAAATTAAATTGTTCTTGACCTTTCATGTATAGGATATGACAATAACACACTCAGACACAGACACACAGACACACACACACACACACACACACACACACACTCACATATTTTTTCATTTTAAAAAGTAGAAATAAACAGTTTAAGCCAAATTTGTATAAGCAGTTCCATATTTTTAAAGTAAAACTAAATGGGCCCGGAGAGATGGCTCAGTGATTAAGAGCACAAATTACTCTTTTGCTCATTGGAGGACAGTGCTTATATGAGGATTGCTCACAAACACCTGAAACTATCTCCAGGGAGATCCAATAGCTCCTGGCCTCAGTAGACTGATGTGCACTCATGTACATAAACCCAAACACACACATGCACATAACTCAAAAATAAATATCAAATAACTAAATAATACATGGCTTTCTAATATGATTGAAAGCTATATATAGGTGTCCCCTCCCCATGGTGTTCAGCGCTCACCCTGGGTTCCATCTATTGTAATTTTCAAAGCACTGTTAGAATATCTTACTCCAGAGACCATTTCAAACTCTTGTGTTTGTTGTGGACTTTATATCTTTCTCAGAATTTGCAAGCTTTAGGATCATGGCAGGGTGGACTTTTCTACCTGACACAGAGACCAGATACATAGGAAATCCCCAGGAAATGTGTGTGCAGTGTTCATATCAGATGAAGAAGTCACAGATTGGAGAGGAAGTCATTCAGTGACAACTTAAAAAGCTCTTCGGTTCTACGTACCAGGCTGCCTGAGAAAAGCTGTGTCACAATGTTAAAGGAGTGAAGAGAGCAAAATGTCAGGCTGCGTTACCTCATTCTGCTTACAGTGAGGGCAACATCATTTCTCCAGTCACTGTAAGTAAGTAGAAAACCTGGACAAAATCATTTCTAAAGATTCTCCTCTCTACACGGTTGTGGTGGCAACTACAAATAAAAACAAAACCAATAATGACTATTTTTTGAGCTTTTCCCATGTGCAGGGGCATTTTGATGATTGATTTATATGTGACATTTTGCATACTTACAATATTACATTTTCTACCATTATATCTCTCCAGATTAAAAAAGAAATAGATGCACAGATGTAAGGATGCTATCAAAAGCAGGGAGTACGTGGGGTGTACAATGAATGAAAGTCCTCTGTAGAATAAATTCAGAGCCCAGACTCTTACGTACTAAATTACATTAGTACTTAGTAGATTGTGATACTGCCAGACTCAGCATATGGTATGTAGCAGAACCATATTACACATGTGAAGAAATTCCTCTAATCTTCATTTATGCATAAAGAAGTCACCAGAGGTCTTTCTTAGAGACACTGAAGGGTCATTCACTCACCTGTCTCCACATTGTTGCATTGTAGTGTAAAGTACAGAGCCAAAAAAAGCAATCTTACAGTTTACTTTATGGGTCTGTCCTGTATTTAACAGCCCTTCCTGTTGTCAGATTACAAGCTGTATAAAGTCAGGGACCATTTCTTTTATTGTTGCATTCCACAAGCCCATAGTACTAAGAGGGTGGCATGAACTCAATTGTAAAATGAATAGCTTTGAGAAAACCAGCTTTCCAACACTATCCCATTACATTCCTCTCTAGGAGGCAGCATAGTATAAAAGATGATGCTTCCTCACTGGAGGATTAAAAGTTTAAGTCTTAGCCATCCCCACCCCTTTTGTAACTTTAACAGACACTTTACTGTGGAATGATAACATTTAACTTGTTCATTACCTTAAGGATTACTGGTAAAAATGAAGTACATACTAAATATCCATTCCTTTCCAATTTAATTCAGTCATTATTTACAAATAATCTCAATGACAGCCAGATAGTATGTATTTTTATAGTGATCTCCTTATGAGTTGCTATACTCCAGGTCATCTGAGTTTTTTTTACTTGAACTATGTTTATAGTGCTTGGAACTAGACAGAAGTTAGAACTGTACTGAAAGCCCTGACATGCTTATGAGGCTTTAATCCATGACCCAAATGATTCTGATTCATAGAAATATCTGGAAAGCTATGTCCTGTTTGAAAATGAATGCCAGCCATCTTTTGGCTTTCAGACAGCCAATTAATATTAGTTACAAGCATACTGAGTTCCCTCATGAAGAGCCAATTTCTTCAATGGCTATCTGGAAATAAATTGAAAAGCAGACAGACATGGAAGCATGCTGTGGAAAACAAGTACAAACAGCCAGATCTGCAATCCTGAGACCAAGTTAAACAATCCTCTCAGTCTATTCATTTTTTTCTTCTCTTTTTAATTTGTAGTCTCATATAATATTCTGCTTTGATACCTTTTAGAATTGAGAGGTTTGGTGGTTTATGACTGGGCTTTCAGGTCAGTGTAAGAGGTCTACAGTGGTAATGTGCACTGTCTAAGGCTATAGTAGATAAGAGCTCCACTTACCTCTTCATGGTCAGCAAGCCTCTGTTTTTCAACACCTTTGGGATTTTTTTCCTAGACTCTTTGCTTTATTTTCTAAGTGATGCTGGGCAGTCATTTTATGTGAGATTTTATGGGTGCAGCTTCTGATATCACTATGAGATAGTCTTAGATCAAACTCCTGAATTCTCTATCTCGTAAAATCTTTCTGCCCCCTCCTCCTCAATGTTCCCTGAGCCATAGTAACTATATCCACAGGGACTGGGCCCACACTCTGCATTTTTATTGGTGGTGGTTTTCTTTAATGATCTCTTGTAAAAAATTAAAAAAAAATCTTGATAGGAGATGAGGACTATACTTAATTGTGTGTATAAAGACAAATATTTAATGTCTAGTCAGGAATTATGCTGGTATAGTAAAGGGGTGGCTATAAGTTCTTCTCTAAGATCTATGAACAATCAGCCCTGGATTGTTGACTAGACTTCCGGTACCATTTCCTTTCTGTCCTGTTGAGTGGGTCTTAATGCCAATTGCAGAACTGTTGGTTATTGCTAAGGTATGTATGCTGTGACACGGCTGCACCTTGGGGATTTTGTTGTAGTTCACAGGTGTCAAAGATGAGTAACACAATTTTAGTAATTTGGGGGTATTAAATACATAAATACAGCACACGTACCTACATACAATACTTTTTGATCATATTCGTTCTGCTCCTTCCCCTAATTCCTCTAAACTCCACCTTATATATACCCACTCTCAACTTCCAACCCATCTAGTCCAATTCATGCTACCCATATACTCAGGGATTTAGAACTATCTACCAGACCTGCCAGAGATCACACTCTTAAAAAACAAACAAACAAACAAACAAACAAAAACAAAAACAAAAACTGACTCCTTCCCCCAGAAGACATCAACTCAGTAGCTCCTCAGGTGTGAGGGCTCCCAAGCTAATCTCTACCTTAGCTGAAATGCTGAATGGTTTGATCTTTTGTAAGAATAGTGCAGCCAACCACAGGCTACTGTGAATTTGTAAGTGCAGCAATCCTGCTGCACTTTCTGCCACATCCAGAAAACATTATTTTGCTCTAATTATTCCTGAATTCTGACCCTTACATTTTTCTGCCTCCACTTTCATGAAAGTCTCTGAGTTTTGAAGAGGAGGAATATAATGTAGATTATTCATTTGTGGTTGAGTAGTTGACTGATATTCTAACTACTTTGGACAGTTGTGAATTTGTACATAACCTACCATACACTGCACAAAGAAACTATTCCAATAAGATCCTAAAGCTGTTTCAGTTTTTTGAGCATAGAAACAAGAATTTAGAGGGCAGTTTAATACTGTGTCCATTCAGTAAAGAAATAGAGGCACGTTCATCCAGGCGACATTTGATCTCCTGAATCTTTGATTCTTGGCCAGATTTTCAATACCAGTTGTATCTTCTGTGACGTAGACTTTAAGTTCACCCAGAAAATAGCCAGTTACTCTAATAATAATTGTACCACTATTATATCCGTGGACATATATTTTTCTGTAATTATTATTATAGTTCTCAGGATTCATAGTTTGGTAAGGCTGTGGTCAACTTTTTCTATCAAGCGATTTGTATGGAAACTTCTGGTATCATGAAAACTAGCCAGCAGGGGGGAAGTTTCATGGTCAGTTATAAATTTTATTTGTTTGTGGCTTGTGACCAACATGCATCTTGTTTTCAATAACAGGATCTTATCACAAAGTTCTGGTAGACAATCAAGAGCCTCAGTAATATCCTGTATTGTTTGGGGAATTTCTGGGATTCCCATGACCAACAACTTGAGGGGTAGTGTCCTGCATCTTTTTATTTGGCCATCTATGGCTTCTGGGAGAAACATTATCCCCCTTTAGGCTAAATAATGAAGTCTTTATATGAATAGAAGCAATAGGTAGAAGGACTTGTAACACTTCATAGTGTGTGCTGTAAAATACTCCCTCATGCTCTTGTTTTGCTTCTAAATTACTCAATTTTTAATTTGAAAGGAACTAAGAGGCTGTTTAGGCTCTCTTACTTTATCTATTTTCAGGACTTTATTGATTTTTCTTTTGTAATGGCTGTATACTTTTACTGAAGACAACTTTAAATCTAAGAATAAGCAAAAATAAGATAGAAGAGTACCCATTATCTGACTTCAAGAACATTAGTAAGCGTTTGCTATATTTTTCTTCCTCTTGTTTTAAAATCATGCATGTGTGAAATTTTCACAAAATGATATTCTCCAATTGTGTGTCCTATTTTTATTTTTTAGCTTAACTAGCTCAGAAATGTCCTTTCATACACCTTCCTATCTTCCAAGAAGCTATTGTAATATTTATGAAGTATCCCTTTATATCATTGAGCTGCAATGGACAGACATTTCTATATTGCTGAATATTTAGTTATCTCTAAATCTGTGCTGTTTAAGTAGTATGACACTGTCTTTATACAGTTATCTATGTTATTGTTCAAGAACTATTAAAGTACCTGATATAGAAGAAAACTAAGGTGCAGAAATGAGGGTTTCTCTATTCAAATCAATCAATGAACTTCTGCCTGAGATAATATTATTAGACTCTGAAGGTTCAGTTATTCTTTTCAACTTTTACTTCTTTGTCTCCCTTGTAGAGTTCTCTTTCCAGTTAACTTCAAATGTTTCCTTAAATCTAATGGCTAAGGTAGCTTCCAGCAGGTACAGAGTTCAGGGACTCATAAATACTTAGCAAATTTTCTATTTTCGTCTTCTGTGCCTCTGACCTTCATTACTAATCAGTGAGAATTCCTCTTCCCTAACTTATCTATATCTACCTCAAAATAACATTCTATGAATCTCGCATGAGCACGTAAGAATGGCCATGTGATATGAAGACTCTTTTATCCTAAGACTAACTCCTCTGATATACATGGAAAAACCTGCAGGTCTAAGGAAGAAAGTCTGTGGCCATGGAGTCAGAAGAAAATGGCAGTGACAGGATCAACAGTTACTCTATACAAAAAGAGGAAATGCTTCCTTTGCCCTTACATGCATTTTGTTATAGAATAATGTACTTACTTTTAGTTTTGCCATATCTGACAATGTTTAGTATTAGTCTTCTTCTTTCACAGATAGTAAAATTCAGGCATAAGTTTGAATATTCATCATGTGCCTGCCATGGTGGCTCACAACTAAAATCCCTGCAAATGGGTGGTATGTTGAAGAAGGCGAATAACAAGTGCAAAGCCAGCCTTGGCTACATGGCAAGAATCCATCTTTACAAAAATAACAATCAGTTGTATAACAAATAGGCACTGTAGATGATAATTTGCAACATTTTCAGATCTGTCTTTTCCCTTGGTAATTTCTTTTCACTAAGGCTTGCACTAGAGAGCTCATCTGGATTTTTTTTTGTTTTTGTTTTTGTTTTTTTTATCTCCTTTCAGGAGAATTCCTGAGTTTTGCTGATGACTTACTCTCTGGCCTGGGCACATCTTGTGTAGCAGCTGGTCGAAGCCACGGAGAGGTCCCTGAAGTCAGTATCTACTCGGTGATCTTCAAGTGCCTGGAGCCAGATGGTCTTTACAAGTAAGAGGTGGTGGGCTCATGGGGAGTACAAAGCAATGAAGATGGCTTTATGCTGGGAACAATAACAGGACTCATTCTTTTCCGAGAAGCCCAGTGTTTCTCAGTTTGTCTGTATGTAACTTTAGGAGTCAAAGGTTTAGAAGTTTTGGGTTTTTTTTTAAGAATGTAGACCAACCACAGTGAGGCATGCAAGGTGAGTGCTATAGGTCCCATAGAAGCCAGACACTAAACATTATTCTGTTCTTTCTTCTGATGAATAATCTGCAACCAAGAGAAGGACAAAAGCTTACTCATGGTCACAGAGGCACTTATGAGGGGGAGCTGTCTTGGTAATACTTGCTTACTATTCTTTTCTGGTTATTGTTTTCTTTTAAATAATGTCTCTGAGATGTATATATGTGTGTATATGCACATATTAAGTTATACTGATATATACAGCTCACATAAGCATCTTCTTTGATAAGTGTGTGTGTTTATGTCTATGTATATGCAACTATATACATATATACAGACATATATATGGACTATATATTAGAATTTACTGGACTAATTGTATCCAAACATCTAGCAGTGACTCTTAGCTCCATTGGATAATATAAGAGGAAACAGAAGGCTTGTTTTTTATTTGTTTCCAACCTCTATGAGTATGGCCACATCTGGAAGCAGGCATCATACATAACAATAAGGAGCTCTAGAGACCAGCTCATCATATTGTTAATGATGAAATTATAGGTCACCTCCTTTTATTCCTCTAGAAAGCTGTAATTGGTGAGGTGCTAAGCTTTTCAACAATTACTCAAATAATTCTTTTATTTGAATCACTTTTTTATTTATCTATTCAACCATTAACCTATCCTCCATTTATCTCTCCTGTCTCTTCTTCTACTTATGTACCTGTATCATTCATCCATCTATTTATATAGTCTTAGATTGAACTATCTTTTCACTCCCATTTTGTCAAGGGATTATTTTTATGTTTTCATACTATACTAAGGTCTTCATATGTCTGGTATGCATATGTTGGATACAAAGGGGCCTATCTTCAGATGACTTACAAGCTAACAGTGATAAGAAAGGCTATATATTTATGATTTGGGTATATTTAGTTGTATAACCTTAAATAAGTTGCCGTGTAAATACATCAATAGACCAAACTCAAGACTATTACTGTGAACTGAGAATTGGATCTTGTAACCTTGACTCTACAATCTCAGAGTTGTTACCATTCAAATTTTATCTTCAATCAGGGAATGCTATAGAAATAGGGGTTCTGTAGTACACATATATATCTGGGCAAGCTAGCCAGAGAACTGTGATGTTCAAAAGGCCTTAAGGAATGGCCACAGTCTTAACTGTGAATACTAGGACTGGAATCTGGATTTTGAGAACACAATCCTACACCTTCAGAATCTGTGAGCCCTGGATATCTGAGCTCCAGTTTCTACACTCGTGCAATGCAGCAAGCACACAGCTAAAGTAAATGCTGACAGATCTTCTCTGACACTAACACCTATGATGCTATTTCTGATATCTGTGACATTTCTTAAATGCATGCACAAGAGGCAGATAGATCTGGGTTCAAAGCTACAACTTTCTTTTTATTGGTGTTTATTCTGAGTCTCCAGTTCCTTCTCTATGAAAATGTGCATGGCATCCTGAGGCTTCCCATTATCTCTGTTTCCATGTATTCCCGCATTCATTTGTCCATCTGTCCTTCTAGGCTACTTGGTGTGAGCCCCTAGTTAGAGTATAATGACTATTAACTGTTATTTCTATTGCTACTGGATTATGGCAGTTATGAATTTCCCCTGCTCCTCATCTGTCCTCAGATTGATGGGTCAGATAAGTGAGTTATAACAAACAGATCAGAGCCTTACCTGGTGGGTTCTTATCCATTAAGTCATAAAAAGTAGCTTTGACTTTAGAAGATAATGTAGCAACTTGATGTAAGCTTAGCTAATGTCTATAATCCCATTATGTAAAGAGCAATGAGATTGTGTTTATAAACCCCCCCCAAATCAATTGATGATGAGAGCTGATAAATTGGCTACCATCTTTTAAATGATAAATACTTTTCCTCATTTTTTCTTTATCCAATTCCCTGGCACCATATCTGCTTCCCAACTCTTGAGGTAGGGTCATCTTCTTTCCTTTGTTTTGGAAATGTGCTTGTCTTGAGTTTGCCTTCTCTATCTCTGGATACCCCTTTGTTTTATTTATTTCTTTTTGAAATAGATTTCATTAATGGAACTGAGATCTGGGCTGCTCTGACAGGGAGCTAGGGTGTTGTTTGGAATAGTCTCCCATCCCACTGGCGGCTGTCCTCCCATGAAGTCTGACCGACTTGGTCTTGAGTTTTAAAATAGTTTCCATGTCTGTTCTTGGGGTTTCTCATTTTCTGCTTGCTCATTCATCAGCAAAATTTGTTTTCTTCCTTCTGAGCCAAAAACACTGCATGTGGCAGTGTAAAGAACACAGGCTTCAGAGACAGGCTAGCCTGGATGTGAATCCTGATTCTGCCCCTGTATGCTCAGAAATTGATCCCCGACAAATGATATTTCACTATTCTAAGTGACAAATTCTTCCTCTTGAAAAAGTGTTGATAGAGTCACTCCTGCCTAACAAGTTTTAAGAACAGAGAACTTTATTAATAAGAATACAAAATACTAGATACACAGAGTTTGTCAGATTGCCTCGTCATAAGTATCATAGGAGGTCAGCAGGACCTCCTCTTCCTTCTCCTTCTCTTCAGCTTCCTCCCCTTCTTCCTCCTCCTCTTCTTCCTCCTCCTTCTCTTCCTCTTCCTCCTCTTTTTTCTTCTTGTTCTTCTTGATCTTCTTGTTCTTGTTCTTCTTCTTGTTCTTGCTCTTTTTGTTCTTCTTGTTCTTCCTGTTCTTGTTCTTGTTCTCCCTCTTCTTCCTCTTCTTCCTCCTCCTCTTCCTTCTTCATCCAAGGACAACTTCAAAGGAGTTGGTTTCCAAGAAGCAAGACTGAGTCTGACTAACCTTGTAAAGAGACCTGTTGGATAGAGAGAGAAAAAGAAGGGACAGATTCAGAGGAGGGAAGCCTCAGAAAGCCAGGTATTCATGTCTAGCACAGTCGGTCACTCACTCTTCCATCCAAGCTCCCAGAAAGATTCAACTAACAGCAGAGAAGAGAATCATTGTGCCTCTGAATAAGCCTGGGTTCACACCCAGCTCCCTCCACTTCTGCTGGGCTGAAACTCCATATACTCTGCCTGATCTGAAGTTGCAGCAACTTTAAAACAAAGGTGCATATGAGTTCTGGATATTGGAAGTTTGTCCTGGGATCTATTTTCATTCCCAGTCCCAGGACTCCTGCCCTTCAGAGCTTATCTGCTTCTATCACTTTCCTTTTTGCCCCACACAGGGCCTCTCTGTTCCCTTATTAGTATCTCTTTATCTTATAAACTTTCTCTGGTTATTTTCTCTATAGATTCCTGTCTGTGTCTGTCATTTTCCTTCCCATTTGTTATTCTCTAGAGGTTTTATTTATCCAAGTGCATATCAGTCTCTCCGCTCTATTTCTTATTTGAATCTTTGGCTCTGCGCTCTCTCATCCAAACTCTTTTTCTATGCCCCACCTAGTAAGGCAAACTGCTTTTGCAGCCCCTCCATCCATGTAATTTTACACAGTGCTTCAGGGTGAAACCAATTGGAGGAGTGAAAGTCAAGGATGATTGTCTGTCCTAAACTCACCTCTTGTAACAAACCAGAAACACCAGCAACCGTGCCCCATTTAAATTGAATTTCCTTGTTTGTTTCATTTGTTTTGCTCTGAATGAAAACAAACAAAAGCAGAAAGGGAGAGGGTCCCCCAAAGGCCCAACAGTGGGGTCAGCTTCTTATCCCTTGGGTAGTTGAATTCTAGGGTGATCTTGAGTGGTTGTGTCCTCTTTGACCAATGGCGGAAGCCAGGCTAGGAATCCAAGGTCCCTGTCCTTACCTGGCTAGGGGCCTAGACACTCTTCTTATAACTGCTTTCCAATTTCCTATTACTCAAGGTAATTAGCCTCCGTCTTGTCTTGGCTGCCTTGCCTCCTCAAATAATGGCTGGCTGCCAAGGGGTCCTCAGTGAACATGCCAGAAGCAGCCAGGCTTGATTCCTGGGGTGGGGGGCTCATTCCCACACATTCAGAGGCTTGCCTCAGGCCCACCTTCACCTCTCTGGCTTCTGCTGTATGAAAGGAATGCCAAAGAAGCCTGAGTACTGCATGAAGTGCCAGCATCCATGGTGGGAACAGAGTCTCAGGGGAAAGACTTAGTAGGGATGGGTGGGGCTGGAAGAGTAGAAGAAAAACCAAGGCCCTGGAGGAAGAAGAGAATTGCATAAAACGAAGTTCTGAGGTCAGAAGGCAGACAGCCATCTTCACTTCTTAGTTCCACCTTCTCCACGAATGATGTTCTGCCTGTATAAAGGAAAGTTAAACTCAGAGGTCCTAAGTCCTCAGTGGCACTAGGTAGACATTCAGAATTCAAACCAGAATTCTGATTCTCACAGTACTACATCTTTACTTTCTGGATAATGGTAATGATAATAATCTTACACAGTGAAGTCATTGTTTCAGGAACCATGCTACCAGATGTGGATACCAGAAGACTTCTATCACAGTCTTTGTATCTCAGAAAGTAAATTAAGGTATCATCTTTCCCATCTATATAATGGACATATTAACTTCCTCTGTAAACTAGGAAGAAACAAACTGTTCTTCCAAACATCATCTAGCTATTAGGTGAGACAACAGTTTGAAATCTCCTTTGATTGTAAACAAGGTTATCAAAGAGAAGCAATAGGAAAGACAAAAGAGCTTGTGAATCTACATACCTAGTAACATATCACACACACACACACACAATCATGCCTTTGTAGTAGACAGAGATAGGTTTTATCTGGCCTGCAATACTTTGATTTAATCATTTTATGCCGTGGACAGGTTTCTTGACATCTCAGTGTTTCATGTATAAGCTAGAGTCATGATAAGACCTGCCTCATAAGTGAACTGATACATAAAAAAGACATAAATTACTACCTTCCTCATTACTGGTACTTAACAAAAAGCAAAAAGAAGAACAGTAGCCACTATTACTACTATTTATGATGCTGTATTTTACCTCAAAACCAATGCCTTCCATGGTCTCTGTTGGCAGCCTGATGCTCACCATATTCCAATGGGAGACCATGTTGTGTTACCTTTAACTCTGGCCCTTCACTCATCACTTTCCAGGAGCACCTATTTTCGTGAGGTACATACCACCAATGCTTACTTTCACTGTGTTTTCCCCTGGATTGTCTCCTCACATTCCTTCACATCCTTTCTTGACTATAGAACTCACTTGCCTCATTCACAAGAGTCATAATGATTTAGTGTGCTTTTTTTCTTAAGCTTGTTAAATGTTGGATAGGCTTTTAAATTCAGTTCAAAAACTGAACACATGCCCACTTCTCTTCAATTACTCACAACTCTCTCCTCCCTCTCTTAGCAGTCAAGAAATTCCCATCATGTACCCAAGTGATTGTTCTGTTACCATCCCTTCATCTCTCTCATATTCTCTCTCTCAACTCTATCTCTTCTTCTTCTTCTAGCTTTTTCTTTCTCTTTTAAAAAATCTTATTTTAATCAATCCTTTAAAAAATTCTATATCTTGGTTGAGTAACTAAGGTACAGTGTGGCTTGAAAACTTTACCACAGCAGAAAAAGGAATAAGTGGAGAAGCCAAAATTTATACAAGGCCAACAATAGGTCCAGTGCCTGACCTCAACACTACCCTCACTGGATAATGACAAGAATCTAACAAAGACATGAATCAGGTCTGGGAGTTTAAATGGAACCCTTTACACAAAGAAGATCCTTGCACATATGGATTGGGAACAATTTATAAAACTAATTTTCAGTTTTCCCATTAAATACTACCCTAGCTACTCCAGAGCTCCTAACTCTGTAATACCCTCCAGTCCTCACAACGCCATACAAATAGGAAACCCGGAGTGTCTGTGGTGCATATTCTGCCAAGAAACAGACTCCTAATGCCATTTTAGGTTTTCTCAGGCCCAGATTTCATGTGGCAAGTTGTTTCCTAGTCCCATATTTCTGTGAAGAAGTTCAGACAATGAGCCTAGAGATGCCTTTCCTAATACTCAGGAGTCATAGAACCTAGGGCAAAGTATGTGAGTATTTACCACCCTCAGGGTACCATTCTTTCCTAGGTACAGTCTAGGATGCCCTTTGCAGAAGCAGTTAAGGCCACTACCATTCATGCTGTCATATATTAGATGACACCACAACCTTTCTTTGTATTTACATTCCTACCCTACTCTCTTCATTTTCTCTCCTCATGCCAAGAATTAGCACAGAATTTACTGGAAACAGAATGAAAGTCATCAAGTGTCTTCTAGGGCTAGCTTTCAAAAGCACTTGCCCAGTTGATGAGAGGCCAGAGACCCAAGGGCCACCCTGTCTCTTGTCCTAAGTGTCTATGAGGCTTTGGCCAAGTGATTTACAATTGGGATGTTTCAGCTTATCCATTTGTAGAGACTTGAAGAGGCCACCTCCAAAGATATTTTCAAAACTGAGAACTTGTATATCTCTCGAGATTGGAAGAAGAAGAGAGATATATTCAGACCCTGGCAGCTAGAGAGACCAACATCAGTCTACAAAGAAGACTTGAATTCAGGGTACAGCTAAAGTTCTTTTCCTTTCCCTTGGCTTCTGAGCCGAGTCCAAGACATGAACCAGACAACATCTGAGAGACTTCCAGCTCCTAGGAGAAAAGAAATGCACAGAGAGGAAGTCTTCCTGGCTGACCATGCTGCAGTGTCTGAACCATCATGGGATTAGGCTGCTGCCCAAAGCAGATCCAGGACACACTAGGCAAAGAAGCCAGAAGGAGCTGGATGTAGCTCCTTCCCTGCTCTTTTCTGACTCGTACTTTACCACTGTAAACTTTTCTGGGTTTTCTTTGTGTTCCTCTTTTCTCTCTCCACTCTTGATTATTTTCCTCTTTCCTCCATTCCCTTCTTTCTTTGCTTCCTTTCTTTCTTTCCTTCTTTTCTCCCTCTGCCCCTTTCCAAGCCCTCTTCCAATTCTTAATTTTATCTTTGCTTTCACTTCTCTTCATTCATTCATTGCTTCTTCTTCTTCTTTTCTATCTTCTTTCTCACTCTGATTTTCCTTCTCCTAGTTATGGGTACCACCTCCTAATCCATACCATTCATCCTGCCTGTCCAACTTTTTGTCTCGGCACAGACCTCTCTTTGACTTGCCTTCTCCTTGATTGCATCTTCGGTTCCATTCTCTTTTGCTTGTCCTTTCTCAGTCCCTACCTTGCACAATCTCAGGACTCCTACCATTCTGAGTTTTCTCCATTCTCCTCCTCTCATACCACACCTCAGCCTATATAATAGGAGCAGCCTATTATTAGGCTCTGCATTAAGCAGCCAGCTGAGAATGCTCAAACATACCTGATGTCACCAGGGGCCAGGGTCTCTGGTGTCATCCCAATTAGGAGGAGTGTGGACTATCTTTGACTATGGTGCCCATCCTTATTGTTCAGAAAATGAGGATGAGTGGGGGCAGCTTAATGACTTAACTCTCTTCAACATCAGGTCACACTGACCTCTTCAAAATGCACATTTGGGGCCCCAGAGAGGAGAAGAGCTGTCTTCAGGCCAGAAGCAAACACAGCCATGTATCCCAAGCCAAGAGAGACTCACAGAGGAAAAATAATGCTGTTCTTCCCCGACAGACAGCAAGGCTCCCAAAACCTGCTGGGGACGCTAAGGCAGACTTTTTCTTTCCTCAGACTGCATCAGGATTTCATCCAGGAATGGGACAGCAGCCAGGATTCCGAAGGACAGGGCACAGACTGCTCATGTGAATTTGTGCAGGGTGGAAGGGGGTGGAAACTAACTCTGAGCTACAAAGATAGTCTGTGAATGACAAGGAGAGGACCTGGACTTTCTCCTGTGGGTTACAGGGAACTGTCAGAATATTTTGAGGAACTATTGAGTGGATTTCAACATGTGCATTGAGGTAGTGATTCTAACTATAGTATGAAGATTAGGATGGGCTGGATGGAGAGTCAGATAAACCAGTTGATGCACATAGAAAGAAAATGATTGGGCCTCATAGTTTGGGCCTCAGTGTCTTTGTCCAGTGTGAAGAATGTGCTGAATCAATATGGAGCAGCATGGCTTAGCTCATTTCCAAAACACCTAGTAACACTCGTTTTTTTCTTCGTTAAATGACTAATATGGAAAGCCGGAGGAAAGGCTGAATTAGTTGGTCATCTACAAGGTGCCTCAAACTAAGCTACACACATTTGTGATAAATTTTTAGCGCAATCATAATAAACTAACACAGAAATTAAGGCAATATCTGTCACAATACAAGAATTAGAAAGCAGGAGATCCCATGGGATAGAAGAGAATGCAGCTTGGATATGGAAGGCCAGGATGGGAGAGGTGGTGTTACAGGAAAGAAAGGAACTTGTTGGCAGTACTGCATCTTCATGGGGAGCATGAGGAAGCTCCAAGGTGGAGATGCTGTGGTGCGGGTTGTGCTCCCTGTCTGCAGGGAAGAGGTAACTCCTAGTCAACTTACAACTGGCCACCCAAGCACTTAATCTGCAGATCATGACTCACAGAATTTAGGGTCATTTTCTGGGTGTACTGTGAAACAATCATAATTTTAAGAGGTCTGTGTGTTCCATCAGCATACAGAGCCAGGATTAACACATAGCAGTCATAACTCTTGACACGTGGCATTTCCCAGGAGGTTGTTATTATCATTTTCTATATTACCATCACCTTTAGGGACAAGCATAGAGATAGCTTGGCATGGGAACAGATGTCTCCCTCACCATCCTCACCTCGGTCAGTCATCCTTAGGAATATGAACAAAGAGTCCTGATGGTTTAAACTTCACAGTCCTCAATAGTACCACAGGCAGGTCAATGGGAAAGTCCTTTCCTGCTCAGACCGAGACTCAGGAACGAACCCAGGTAAAAAGCCATGTCCTCTAAGCTTTTTCTGTTCACCTCATCTTGGCTATGAGCATGGGCACTGCACAGATCTCTGTCTCTCCCTCACTTTACTGCCATTACAACTGCGAAAGAGGAGGCTCTGAGCAGACTTGTAATGTGAAAGTGTTAGTGGACTGTAAGGGATCAGCATTAAAGATGTGTAGAGAGGCAGAGGTGAGACAAAATCCAGACTTCTGACATTTTCCCATTCTTACGTGCTCTCTTTCCTCCTGAGGACAGACCCTTCCATCTACAGTAACCCCAATCTGTGTTTCTATTTGAAGTACAGAATAACAGTGCCTGGGAATACAGATATCCATGACCCACACATCCCCATGGCCTATCCTATGTCACTAAAAGTCAGAATGGATTGGATCAGGGCTCTTAAATCTACAATAAACTACATATTGCTTTCTTGTCTTATATCCGTACATTCAAGTACTCTAGATCATCTGAGGCTAAGGTCATATGAGTGAGACAGACTGCCCTAGGATCATTTCAAATCTCATGTGGTTTTGTTGTTTGTTTTGTTTTATTTTTACTGTATAAGATATTTATGTTTTTGGAGGGGTATCAAAATTTCCATATCTGTGTAAAATAGAGAGATTGCTACTGCCTGCTTTAGAGAATCTTAGTTTTCTTTCTGTCTTTATTGAGATCAACTCTGAAGCTCAGGCTGACATGGAAGTTGCTCTGCCTGTCTAGCTGCCCTGGAACATGGAAGCTTCCTGGGTGCTGGAACTGAAGGTGTGAACCACATAGCTCGTATGTGAGTTTTGTTGTGAAATAAATACCCATGCTGAGGATTCCTGCAGAGCTCCCAGGCATAGTGAAACCAATAGAACATGTAAGGTACCAGATACATGTAAGATCTTCCTTTAAATGGGAGTGTTTTAAGATGGGAAACAAGACCCTTGACATTCTTTTAACATAAACTGTGGGCAGGTTTGGGGTCATTTTCCCATAACAAATAATAAAATAAGAGATATTTTATGCCTCCTTCTGATTATTCTTTATGAGTTCCTTGAACCTGTTCTTGTTTTTAGAATCACAGAGAATCTGCCATTGACCAATAGTAGAGAGACTTCAAGAATCATGTGTTATGTGTCTTCGAATTCATAACAACCAGATGGCCTGGCACTTGATTGATGCCCAATTCAGCAAGCACCAAATATCAGTAATAAGCAGCACTCCAAGGCAGGATGGAGTTAGTGTTTGAAATAAATAGTTGTAGCTGTTAACCACAAACAAAGCCATGACAGGTGCCTGCCTATCGTTGCCATCATTAACTATTTGTCAAACTTGACTGTTACATGCCAGAAGTGTGCTAAGGTTCTTAAGTCAACGAACTCTTTGAAGGTTAGCAATGTTCTATTTTATAGATAAAGGAAACACTAAAACATGACTTGTCATGCTCACTTAACTTACCAGTGGTAGAACCTTGATTCTAACAGATGCTTTCTGGCTCCAAAGTCAAAATTTTATACATACCTCCTTTACACAGAGATTGAATTGGACTTTGAGGTCTTATGGATCTTGCTGAATGAGCTTCTTCTGGTGTTGGAGTCAAACTTGCAACAAGATGATTAACAAGGGTAGGTTGGTTCCAGGTGAAAGCATGGGACTTATAAGGAAGGTATAACCTTTGTTATCTCGTGGTTCTTAGAGGAGGAATCTTTGAGGTTTGTTTTGGTAGCACTGAACTTTTATATGGGGAAGTTTAGATCCTAAGTAGAAGAAATAGTTGGAACATCTGAGGAAGGAGATGACACAGTGTAAGAGTTCTATGTGGAGGATGATAGAAAGTTGAAGCTAGTAGAAGCAGATAATACACAAGATTGGAGGAGCAGTTCTGATGAAGCCCTAGGATGCAGGCTAGGGAGGCTTTGGTGAATTCTGAGCAATATCGAGAAGGGAGATTTGGATTTAAGAACTATATCTATGGTATATGACTGAGGCTGAGGAGAGTAGTCGAGTGTGTTTATAATAGTTCTGATAAGAGGCGATTACTCTGCTGTTAGATCTGTGTTAGCTGAGGGAAGGGAAGGGACAGATGGTGAGAATCACAGGATGTGGGACAGTGGTGTTCAGGGTTCTCTTTGGCAGTATGATAAAGGACAACTAATCATGGAGCCTTGTGAAGATGTTCAGGGTCAAGATTTGAACATTTAAAATCTGAGTTCAAATCCTGACTCCACCAGTTGGCCACTGAGTAACAAATGAAGGCCAAGTCAAGATTACTACAAGTTTGAGGCCAGCCTGGACTACACAGTGAGTTTTGTGCAATTCTGCACTATGAATTAGACCCTGTAGCAAACAGAGAAACAGTGCTTAACCAAAAGAAAAGAATTAAAAAGCATTATTTTCTCATTTATTAAACAGGAATAATACTTTGTACTTTAAAATTTCACTTGTACAATGTAAGTTAAAAGTTTCAAATAGCAATTCCTGGTACCCAGTAGGCTCTTTCTTCCTGTAAACTCCTTCCTGTGTTCATCACCCTTAGTGCTGTATACATTCATAATAATCCTGTCTCCTTTTCTCTCTCCACCCAGTTCTTTCACTGCCCAACTTCTCTCTCTCAGCCCTCTTTCCCCAGGATGCCAGAAATGAAATAACATTCTTTGCATGTTTGTTCCCCAGCGCCTGGCAGCCTTCCCATAGACCCCTGGCTGGGTCAGGACTGATTTGCATTAGCATGTGCAGGCCAGTGCAAAGGGGAGAGAGAGGCCCTGTTTACAGGGAATTTCATCAGGTTCTCTAGCCAGTAAAAGGAGAAGTGAGTATTTCTTTCAGGGAAACATTCACAGATTAGGATGAGCCCAGAAGGCTCTAGGAGCTGCCTGGCTTGTGGACAGATTGTGGGTGAGTGAGCTGTAGATCTAACTTCCTGGGCTGTATGCAAATCTTCTCACCCCTATCATAGGCCATGAAATGAAGATGCTTAAATTGCTCTTTCTCAATCATATCTAAGTCTCATAACAGGTTGAAGAGGCACTGCTCAGAGCAAGGAAGCCACTCAGAAGCCACAGGAGAAATAAACAGTTTTTCTGGTTTCCTGATGAGTATGAAATCCACAAAAATATCCTTAGGGAAAAGAAAGTAGAAGTGGTACCCACAGGTTTGTTTCATGTTTGTCTTAGCTTTAATCTTGTGAAATTCTCCATATTATCTGTTTTAGCATCACAGCATTTTCCAGGAATCTCAATACCCTTGTAAACATCTAGATAGCCGATGGCAAGACAGAGGAACAAGTCCCTCATGCTGTCTAAAGACTAACATTGCTAGTGTGAAGGATGTTGTTCCTAAGGA
This sequence comes from Rhynchomys soricoides, assembly GCA_019843965.1. Lineage (NCBI taxonomy): Eukaryota > Metazoa > Chordata > Mammalia > Rodentia > Muridae > Rhynchomys > Rhynchomys soricoides. The sequence continues at coordinate 5,596,794 of JADRCH010000117.1, forward strand.
CAAGAGAGATGCCCTTTGTTGACCAGCAAACTGAGCTTCTGGCTTTTCTGGCTCTTGATTTAGTAAACTCTGTGTGTGTATGTGTGTGTGTGTGTGTTACTGAGGATTGAACCCAGGACCTTATTCACGACCCAGAAGTACCCAACTACTAAGCTAGACCTCTAGCCTCTTTTCGTTGTGTTTGTTTTTTAAAGAGTATTTCCTCAAGTAGTCCAGACTGACATTGAACACAATCTGTAACAGACCATTGTGAACTTGCTATTCCCCCCTGCCTCAGCTTCTGAGTAGCTGGGATTCTAGACCTATACCACAAGGTTTGACTTCACCCCCAATTTCTTCTTTTATCTCCCCTGGTTCTTCTCTGGAATATGTTTTTTCCCAAGTAAGACATTTTGCTTCTATTTCACATTAGTGTCTTTATGGAGTCCCAGGAAAAGAATTAGCAGTTTGAAATGCAAGTAGTTAAAATGTGCTTTCCACACACCAGACCATTCCAAATGCTTCCTACAAGTTAGCTTACCTGGACCTTTCAATGAGGACAGTAGTCCATCATTGACAGTTCACAAATAAGAAAATTCACCCCCAGAATATGAAAACATTTGACAAAGGTCAGTATCACAGCCAGGATGTGAACGCAGCAGACTGGCTCCTGAAGCCAAATTCCTACTAACTAACTAATTTAGAACCCACATTAGCATCTAATGAGCCTCTGGGACAGTAAAGCTTATGTTCTCACCTACCACAGGGCTTTGACACATGCCCATATATCATATGCTCTCTCTCTCTCTCTCTCTCTCTCTCTCTCTCTCTCTCTCTCTCTC
>JADRCH010000117.1:5597624-5614997 GCA_019843965.1 Rhynchomys soricoides
TCTCTCTCTCTCTCTCTCTCTCTCTCTCTCTCTCTCTCTCTCTCTCTGTTAATCTTGTTAATTTTTTAGTTGTTTCCTAGAATGGCACCCTATCATCTAAATTATGTACCCTTTCTTTTGCTACAGTTATCAAACTTGATAATACATATTTAAATGTATGTTATATATGGTCTCTGATAGGGAGTTTGTGAGGTAAAGAAGATATTTTTTCTTTGTATATATTTAGCTGCAACACAAAGGAAGGCTATATATATGTGTGTGTGAATGTGTGTGTTATGTGATATGCCTCTAGATATAATCATAATAATGACATAGAAGCTTTGCTTATCTTCACTTTAGAGATAAGTAAGTAAAGGGTCCTGGTGGCTTAATAAACTAGCTATTGTCCCAGAGAGTGAGAGGTGAAACATCTGAAAGACCTCCTACTCTAAGCACAAGGCCCTTTTGATGACTCTCTGTACTGTACTCTCTTCTGCTAAAGCCCCATAAGAGACACAGAGAGAAGAGAAATGTAGTATTTGCCCTGATGCACTTGCTGTTCTTTGGGGAGGAGCCAAACATACACAGACCACTATGTCACACATTAATTAATTGGTAACTCCCTTCATAATATACAGATTATGAGCTACGAGAAAAAGTCGTTGAGACAACAAAGAAGGCTCTGTGTTTTTTGTTTTTTGTTTTTGTTTCTGTTTTTTGGCCAGGAAATAAGCCTCCTCCCACCACTTTTCTTTATATAACCATTAGTTTCTAAGCAGTATCTTAAATGTGCCATGCTCCCTATTTGCATGGGTGTTTGTTTATCCCACTGGCTTGTGTCTACTTCTTTGTAGCATTCTGCACTACATTCTTGGAACTCAGAGATGAACCAGACATTGCCTCTGCTTCCATGGAACTCATAATATGTGGTCAGTGGTGTAAGCCCTCACAGGAGCAGGGCCTTTCTGCCCAGGGAAAGCTGGCTAGAAAGAATGACAGGACATTGTCATCGAACTTTAGAAGCTGATTAGGATCAGTAAGATGGAAGATTGGGAGACCAAAGAAAATGCTTTCCCAGGGACAGGAAGTATCATGTGAAAAGTTTTTGATGAGCAGGACAACCTGGCAAGTTTACAAACCACATCAGGTCATCCTGGTACAATATAGCTACACATAAATTTGTCAATGCTAAAGTCCCTTCATGGTGGGGCTCAAACAGTGAAGAGACTTTAGGCCAACCTAAGGAGTGTGAACTTTTAACTTGAAGGTGAAGGCAACCATTAGGAATCTTGACCTGGCTGCTTAGTAGACATTATCAGATTTGCCAAAGCCTTATTCTGACCAATACAATAGTAATAGAATCATGGTAAGGTAGAGCTGTAGGAATCAAGTTGGGAAGTCAGAGTCTGTTTGCCTTGCTTGAATGATGTCACCACTCCTGCACTGGCAAGTCAGGACATAATGTGAGTCATGGTGCCCAAAACCTACTCAGAGTTAGAGAGATACTTGTTCAGCAAATACTGAGCCTCCAAAGGAAGAAGGGTGCTTCAGAAAGAGGAACAAATAAAACTTAAGACTTATAGCCCCAGCAGAAGCCCATAAGGTTGAAAGAGTTTACTTCTAAATCTTTTCAAAGCCAATGCCATTGATCCTTAATTACTACATTGCTCCACCACACCAGATATCTGAGGTGGGAGGAGAAAGCAGAAGGTCCTACTAAGGTAACATAGCCAAACCTGTGAAAAGAGAATACATAAAAGAGTGAATGAGAATCATAGCCTCATACCTAGGTTTCAGGAAACAATTGCTGAGCCAGCATGGTAAGACACATTGCTGCTTGATGGAGTGAGTTAAAATTGAATGGCCAAGAAGCTGGAGTTCATTTGGGCCTCAATGCTGTCTCAGTCCTTGGACCCATGGAAACCCTATAGAGATTTATTTTCCCATAAGAGAGAAAGAGTTGTGTCTTCCAAGTCAAGGTGAATGCAGTGAAAAGATCTCTGGGGCAGCCTTTGACTAAGTGCCAGCCCTATCACTTTCCAACAATGTGTCCTTGGTTGAAAAGCCCCCTTGCCTTTCTCTTAACAAACAACAAATTCACTGAATGCAAAATGTAGCCAATAAACCCTGCTTTGTCCTGCTCTCAAGGTTATTTGTACAATAAGCTTTACACAATGTAAATTGATAGGTGTCAGGGATGTGTTTGTTTCTTTTAATCCTGAGACCCCAAACTAAAATGCAGAGAGCATAAAGAAAGTATAATAATCCACATGCTACCCGTGCATGTCAGTACTGTGTCACATTTACTCCAGGCTTCCAAGAAATCAAAACTAAAGATGCACTTAGAATCAACATTACCCACCCCATCAGGCTCCTTCTACTCCTCCCTCTAAAATTAGCACTGTCGTCCGGAATCTCTATCAGCCTAGCTCAAGAACAAAGTAGGCTTATATTTCCTTGTTGTTTATTCTTTAATTTACACTGACATGCCTGGTTTCTTATTCTAGCAAGTCAAAACTACAGCTGCTTCCAGCTGACACTTGTAGCCTGTATTGTTTATTGTTAATATTAATTTGATTTCTCTAATAACCACACTTTCAAAGTCAGGCCACAGAAAGGCCGGCAGGGTCTTATCTTTCTCATGGAGCTCTCCTCCACTCCCTTTTCATGTCAATTCCTGCAAGAAAATAAATATTTGAATAATGTTGTCTACTAATCTTGTGCTTACGCAAAGCATTACGTCTCTGTGAGCTTGTCCAGCCATGTCAAGGTCTTATCAGCACTGAATGCCTCAACCGTGCCTGGCCAGCCCATTGCCCCCATTCTGGTAACTCAAGGTTTCCACAGCTGATGTGTCCAATAGACCAGAGAGGCTTATCTTCATGGGGTAAAGGAAGCTAGATGGTGATTGGGACCCAGGAATATTAGATGAAGGCTGTGCAAGGTTGTGTGAGTTCAAAACAGCAATCAAATCTGATGTCTAGAACAGAGAGAAGTATTATGGTAAGAGGTACACAGCTTTTGTAGGGGACATAGACAATGGCTTTGATATCACATTACACATATCTCAAGCATATGTCCATATGTAGTGACCTCACCACTGTTTAAGCCTATTTCCAATGTGGGAGGCTCACCTCACTGCAAGGTTCTTGTGAATGTAGGGAAGATGCAGATCCCAGTGTGCCCTTAGGACTATACCTGTAGCTGCTCTGCACTAACAGTATGGATAGTTGGTGGAAAGAAGTGGGAAGTGGATCCATTTTACAAGCAAGAGAAATGAGCCCAGAGATTTAACATCAAAGGGTGGCGGAAGGCAAGTAAATGAACAAAACCCAAACAGGAAGAAAATTTCTCTTTAAAAATATTAAAAGCCACACTGACACTTCATGCCAAATGTAGTTGAATCTTGGCAGGAACTTTGGGAAAGGCACCTCTCTTTGCACTGTTTTCAATCCTGACTAAATGTTATTCACAATGAGGAATGCCAAGGTGGTATTATTCACCATGATGAGGGCCTAGACAGTATCCAACCTTAGATTTGTATTGAGTTAGCTCTGTCACCTAGAGCATATCATCTGCCTCATTGATCCTAATTTAAATGAAGGGGTTGCATAGAATTTGGCAAGACACCATTGTGCTGCTCGTAGTACCTCAGTGGTGACATTGAGTTCCCCTTAGGAACTATGATTGACATAAAGCATAGCCCCTGTCAATTCTTTCTTTTCCCAGGTATTTTCTACCTCTCTTGATAATCCTACCTGAACATCAACAAAATTTCATTATGTCTGACATTTTATTGACAGCCTGGATGTGAATTTGATTGTTTTGCTATACTATTGGCATCCCCTAATTCCATTCTTTACTGCTAAGACCCTTCCGAATCAATGAGGGTGACGAATTGCAGCTTTCACCTAGGAAAAGGCTTTAGCAACTTCTTCACATCTTCTCTTGGGTGTGTGACTAGTGCTAACCTTCTCTCCTGTCTTGTTTATCTTATTTTCATGTGAATTGATCTTATTTACTAAATAAAAATGTAGTAACCATCATCAATCAAGACATTGATGATTCATGGCATGGATGCTGTATAGCAAAAAGTCCATGTTTGGGGGAGGGTGTCAGATGAACTCTGAGACTGGATCTTGCCATGAAACTGGCCATCTATGTGATTCAGGTGTCCCATGTCCCATTTCATTCATTTCTACACACACACAAACACACACACACACACACACACACACACACACACGACGAGAGAGAGAGAGGGAGAGAGAGAGAGAGAGAGAGAGAGAGAGAGAGAGAGAGAGAGAAACAGAGTAGTTAGATAGATGCCCTTAAGGAGAAGCACTTGATTGCCTTGTCCCCTCTGAATTTCTTATATAATGTCTATTGATACACAAGACTGGTGTGTGCTAACAATATTGACATCATCTACACCAACTGTGCATCGGTGCAGAGTAGCTTTATTACTAGTGTGGAGTGAATAAATGGCCACTTAACAGCCATAGTACATTGTAGATTCCCTAGGTCAAAATATTGTTGAATATTTGAGCTTCCAGGTTTTTGTTTTGTTTAGTTTTTTTTGTTTTGTTTTGCTCTCTTTGCTTTTGTTTGTTTGTTTGTTTGCTATTCATTATTGTTTAGTTTTGGTTTGGGTTGGGTTTTCTGTATTAACCGCTTTACCTGAGTTAGAACTTGCTTTTTAGACCAGGCTGGCCTCAAACTCATAGAGTTGTGCCTGCTTCCAAAGTGCTGGGATTCAATATGTATGCCACCATGTCTGGAATAGTATAACTTCTTGTGTTCCTCTTCTCTTCTTCCTCCACATCCTCCTTTCCCAAGACATTCATTGTTAACTTTGAGAGGGGAATAAACCTCTTCCCTGAGTAGTTCCAATGTTTTACATTTTACCTTTGACTCCTTATTCCAAACTTTACACACACACACACACACACACACACATTCATATATACATACACATACACATATCCATCACAGATACAGATATACTTATCCATATGTAATTGGACGTAAAATTGCTCCCAATAAAATTTGTTACATCTAAATTTATAAATGTCATTTGCCTGTCATTCTGGTGACCCTTAATACCCATACATTGCAACTGATAAGAGTCAGTCTAGGAAATATGATATCTTTCTATCAAAATCTAATCACTGATGAATAGAATAGTAGATGTATGATTCTTACAAACACTGAATTCCAAAGCTAAGTCCTTGAAAATGAGCTCTACCACCACCTAATTATGCCTCATTCACTATCATCACAGTTGTCTATCCTTATACACATTAAAACCAAACTTATGGAGATACAACTTTTATTTTTTTGTGTCTACAAAAGAATGTACAGATAAATGTAGATTCAATGAGAAATATATATTCAGATACTACTTAATTTGCATAGTCAACATGTCATATTCTGGCTATACAAAGATTATCAAGATGTTTCCCCTACCATCAAGTAGACGGATCATCGTACACCATTAAAGGACAAATTGTGGAAAGCATAGCTGGGAAACAGTAAAGTGATCAGCAATAAAGAAAACACAGATGAACAAGATGTCTTGATCCTCATCTCCAACACCATGTCTCTCGCTTCTACAAAGTCAGTTGGTGAAAACTTCTTAGAATAAGGAACATTCAACACAGGAGTAGAAGATCTCTTATAGGGAAGGGAAGAGTGGGTAAAAGCTAAAATACCATCCTATAGGAATAGAGCAAAAGCCCCTTAGGCTAAAGGACAATAACATGCTTGAAACATGGTGTTTGACTGATATTAATGAAATGTGTAATGAAGAGTAAAAGTTTGCAGGAGGCTAGACAAGAGTTTTATGGGTTGGGGTGACTAGTTTTATGTCAACTTGACACAAGCTGGAATCACTGGAGATGAGGCAGACTCCAATGAGAAAATGCCTCCATAAGATAGGGTCATTGGCAAGCTTGTGAGCATTTTCCTAATTAGGGATTGATGGAAGAGGGCCAGGCCCACTGTAAGTGGGGTCACCCATGGGTAAGAGGTCCTGGATTCCATAAGAAACAGACTGATCAAACCATATGGGAGAAGATAGTAAGGAACACCCCTCCATGGCCTCTGCATCAGCTCCAGATTCCTGCCCTGTTTGAGTTTCTGTCTTGACTTCTGACCATAATGAACAGTGATGTGGAGTGTAACTGATTTTTTTTCTCTGAGTTGCTTTGGTCTTGGTGTTTCATCATAGTACCAGAAACCCTAATAAAGATGTGGGCATAGATTTACTGCCAAATGTCTTTGCATCTCAGTTTGAAAAAAGCTACATTCTACATTACATGTGATGAGGAGAGACTAAAGATCTCTGAAGGAGGTATGATATTAATGGGTTGCCTCCTCAATAATATATCCCTGGAGAAAGATGAAGAATAGACAAGAAAGATGGCTGTATGGATTTGGAGAGTGGTGAGAGACTGCTTGAGATACAGCTTTAGGCATGTAGGTGGGAAATGATTGCAGATTTTGAACAATTCTGTACTGGAAAGGGAACATGAATAAATGGAGAAAATTATGAGAATTTGGATTCAACTTGGAAACTAGTAAGAGTGTGGTAGAGGGATGAGAATCATAATGGAGACACCACTGGGTGGTTGGTGGGTGCTGCTGTCATTTTAAATGAGCAGCATAAGCAGAAGTGTCACTTGACAAGATGAGGGCTGAAAAGTGTAAGGACAGGAGTTTGATTTGTCAATGGATGTCATAATGGAGCTATCCAATTGCTAGTCAATTACATTAACTACAAAAGAAAAAAACTCTGTATAGGAAGGTATTCATGGATATGCAGGTACACTAAGACACACACACACACACACACACACACACACACACACCACCCCAAAACAAGTTTATGCTCTCTCTATCCTTTTGGAAAGAATATAGAAAAATGGTGCGAAGTGAGCTAGGAATTCATTAAGAACTGAAATATTTAGAATGACAGAGGGATTTAAAGGCCATAGTTTTGAAGCCAGACTGTCTAGGAGAGCAACCCAGCTCTACCATTTCCTAAGTAAGTTGTGTGATCTCATTCCTTTCTCTGGCACAAGGTAACTATGATCAAATATACCAGATGATATTGTACTATGCTTTGATGGGCCTGCTAGCACATTGCAGGTGTTTGGTCAGTGGGAAAGGAGTACATTTGGGGTGTAGTACTTAATAATGTCCCCTGGGGGCATTGCATTGTAGCCAAAAGAGAATAGCCTTTGGAATCAGTCAAACTTGGGTTCAGAAACTGGCTTTCCATTCCCTAATAGATAATAATCTTGGGCAAGTAATATTATACCCCAATTTTATTTTCTTTGGTTATAATGATGATATTTATTTAAGCAAAGAAAGGGAGGGTTAGAAGGAGGTTGGAAGATTTTTAGTACCTGAACAAAATACATTTAAATACATAGTCATGTGCTCTACCAATTTTTTATTATTTGAAAATTTCACATAATAAAATTTATTTAAATAGATTATGCCTAATCCTGCCATCTCCTTCTACTCCACTCCTCTTGGACCCTACCCCTAATTCTCCTTTCCACTTCATATTTTCTTCCTCATTCTTCTCCTCTTCCTCTTCTTCCTATTCTCCTTTTCCTTTATAACCCAAAGTCCAATTAGTGCTGATCATATGTAGATAGGTGTAGGGCCATTCATTGGAGCATATTCTCGTGTTTAATGAATATCTACTGAGGGTTTTCCTTGTAATCTGACAGAAGTTTTTTTCATACACATTAGTGGCTAATGACTTTCCTAATTCTTATGAACTTAATATCCTAGTGGTAGTGGGGGATGTTTTTACATAATAAACAGGTGAACATTCAGCATATTGTGATGTCATAAGCACGTTAAGGAAAAGATTAGATTTGACTCAGTGATATCAGAAGTTTAACATAGTTGAAATTTTAAAAGAGAACCTCACCTAAAACAAAGTATTAACCACACACATACGAGGTAGATGAGGGAAGAACTGGTATGAGAACATTTAAAGAAGAATATGGAGCCAGTGCAGGCTGCTAAAGCATGCTGGGACTTAAGGGGCAACCCCACTAGATGGAAAGTACTGACATCTCTCTGTTTAGCAGAGATTCAGGAGCTCTAGAATAGGACATTAAGATTAGGAATTCTAACTCCATCTTATCCATTTCATGAAATCCTCCAAATAACCCCTTGAGTCAGGTGAAACTTCATCCATTTTCTTGGCATGGGAACCAAGACTTAAGTGTTAAAACCTGAAAAGTGGAAAAAAAAATAAATCTAGAATGTTCTCCACTTTCATATTCATGTTCATGCTCCTAGGCTCTATGCCAGTATTTCTCAACCTTCCTAATGCTGTGACCCATTAATATAGTTCCTTATGTGTGATGACCCCAACCATAAAGTTATTTTCATTGCTACCTTATAACTGTAATGTTGCTACTGTTATGAATAATAATGTAAATATCTGATATACGAATGGTCTTAGGTAACCCCTGTGAAAGAGTCACTGGACCCCCAAACGGGTTGTGACCCACAGGTTGGAAAACATGACTCTCTCTATACCAATCAAAGGATTCAAAGAGTTCCACTGCAGTTGTCATACTCCCACATTTACAAATAAACCGAAGATATGGATGTTCACTTAGGATTTCATTGAAAGTTTCTAGTTTTCTGCTTAACTAAAGCTTTTTGGTTACATAAAGAGATATGAGATAGGGGTTGGAGCAAGAATGATAAAGAAGAGCCAGCTCCCAAAGATCTATCAAGGCCACTGCTATCTTGGAAGGTTTCTCACTTGGATTTCTGTTTATTGTTATTTTTGCTGAGATTAAACTCTGGCCTATGCTCATACTACATGCATTTTACCACCGAGCCACACAAGAACCCCTTCATTTCCCACACAGATACCTTTTAGATAGAATTCACATCTATGGAATTTCCCTCTGTGAACTACATGACATGTTTTAGGCTTCAGATATTTTAAAGGTGAGCAAACATTACAACAAATTCCAGAACACTTTCTTTACCTATAAAGAAACAGGAATTCACCCCCTTCTACCTCCTGGCAGCCTCTAATCTGCTATGTCACTATTTATCTATTGCATATAGTTTACATGAATGGAATAATATAAATTTTGATCTTGTATATCTATTTTTTTTACATAACTTTATCAAAGTTCAGTGAAACTGTAGCTTGGGTAAGAACTGCATTTCTTTTTCGTGGCTGAATAATATTCAATTATATGGCTATACCAGATTTTGTTTATCTATCAGTTGATGACAAATTGGGTCATTTTACACTTTTACAGGCCATTAGGAATAATGCTTCTATAAAATTCCTCATGCTAGATTTTTCCATAGGGGACTATATATATTTGTGCATGGAAGAATTGGTGAGTCATATAGAAACTCTAGTTTGATTTCGGACAGGAACTACTAAGAATAGAAGAGCTGCATCAGAAAGCTCTGGGTCCGACTGAGAGATTCAACTTCAGTATATAAATGAGGTGGAGAATGATGAGAACAACACTCACATCAACTCCAGGTTTACACATGTATGTGCACACATGTGCTTACATGCACTTGTGCGCTCACATGCACCAGGACATATTAGAACATGCATGTATGGATACCCACTTGACCATGCATGCATTGCATACACAAACACAAATGGCTGAATAATTATTTGCCAGCTTGGCATACATGAATTATAATGAAGTTTGAAATCACTTAGATTAGTTTAGAACTGCTGGAATTTCACACATATTTGTTAAAGTAATAGAAAGTCACAATTAGAAAAGATCTTCCAGCCAACCAAGTCAATCATTTCTCATATTTTCTTTTATTTTTGAAATAGGATTTCATGTAGACCAGGTTAGCATCAAACTCCCTATGTAGCCAAGGATGATCTTGAACTCTTAATCCTCCTGCCTTCATCTCTCAGTGCTAGTCTTGCAAACGTGCACCAGATGCTCATTGTTTATATGGTACTGGGAGTCAAACCTAGGGCTTCAGACATTCTATGCAAGCAGTCTACCTACTGAGCTCTCCCTACTTAGTATTCCCTTTTTTATAGTTTACTAAAAATAGGAAAAGATTCCGTATTCCTACCTAGGTGACTTTAGCAGTCTGGCTAAAATGCATGCTCTCCAGAGTTGATTATCTAGTTCCCTAAGTCATCATTTACCCTTTCAAAAATGTGTTGTATTTTTTAAGGGGAAGAATACAGATGTGTCACTGTGATATATTCATTTGGAACCTGCAATGTTATTCTTATACAAATAATACTAAATAATTATACTTAACAAATGAGAAAAATGAAGAGGATAGAAAGAGAAGAGGGAGAAGGAGAAACAAAAAGAGAAGAAGGGAGAAGAAAAGGAGGGGCATGCTTTGGACTATTGAATTATCTAAGCATCTTGGTCAAAACAAAATTGACTGTAAATATATGGTTTAGTTTTGGGTTCTCAATTATACTCCATTGGTCTGTGCATGAGATCTTACTGCAATCATATATGCTGGGAAGGTGCTCTACTATCAAACTTCATCCCCAGCCCATGCTGTAGTGTTTAGGACAGTCTCAGTTTGCTTCACAGTTGATTGTTTCTATATTTGTAATAGTTATGGGATTACATGCATATAGTTTTTGTTTTCTTTTCTTCTGCTATCAAAATAATTTCAGCCTCATTGAATTAACCATTAGTTTTTCCTCTCAGTTATTTATATGAAGGGTTTTGGGAAGATTGGTGATCAGTTAATATAATTCCCAATGACCTTGTGTGGCCCATTCTTACTGGGAAGTGAAAGCAAGCAATTAGGCAATCAATCAATCAATCAATCAATCAATAATCATTACCCAGGACCACTGTGTTGACAGAAGGCAGAGTCAGGGTTTACCAACAAGCAACATGCAGTTTCACCCTCGCTCAGCCAGTGCCCCCTTTTTACCTCTTATGCTCTGACGTAGTGTGACTCACCTATCTATCCAATGGCCAGACTGAACTCTATGTAAATCTGGTAGCTTGTGTTTCTCCTATCACTGATGCCAGTTTCCAAGACCATTTGCCTATGCATAGAGATGATATGCTATGACTTACTTTATTTTACCATTAATGTATTTAATTTTTCAGTTTACACCCTGATTGCAGTCACACTCTTTTTCCAGTCCTCTCTTCACACAGTTTTTTTCCCCCTTTACTCCTTCTTCTCCTCTGAGAAGTATCAAACCACCCTGGCACATCAAGTCACTCCAGGTCTAGGTAAATCCTCTCCCACTGAGGGACAAGGTAGCCCAGTTAGGAGAACAGAATTCATAGGCAGACAACAAAGTCAAGCACAGTCCATGTTCCAGTTGTTGGGGGACCAACATGAAGATCAAACTGCACATTTGCTACATATGTGAAGGGGCCCTAGGTCCAGTCCATGTATGCTCTTTGGTTGGTCTCTGAGAGCCTCCAAGGAATCAGGTTAGTTGGCTCTATTGATTTTCCTGTGGAGTTTCCATCCCCTCCTGGTCCCTCAATCCTTCCCCCATGCCTCCACAAGACACCCCAAGCTCCATTCTATGTTTGGCTGTGGGTCTGTGCATCTGTTTCAGTCAGCTTCTGGGTCAGTCAGCCCTGAGGCTCTGAGAGGAGAGTTATGCTAGGCTCCTGTCTGCAAGCATAATAGAGTATCATTAATAGTATCAGGGATTGATGCTTGCCCATGGCATGGGTCTCAAGTTGGACCAGTGTTTGATTGACCGTTCCCTCAGTCTCTGTTCCTTCATTGTTACTGAGCTAAAGAAACACCATTTTCACTTTTTTTTCTCATTTGAGCATGCAAAGTAAACAAACCCAGCAATGTAATGTTCAGTGCACCAGTCACGGTTCTCACTTCTTCCCAGGTTCTTTCATTCTTACCACAGTTCTGTAGGACAAGTACTGCTGACTCCATTTTATGGATTGGGAAAGTAAAGCTCTCAGAGATACTATAAACAGGAAAGAGACAAGCTGTGATGACATTTAGTCTCTGAGACTCTGAGTGCAGGGCCCTAGTCACTCCCCTACTCCCATCTTCCCAATCCGAGGAAACACACAGCTCATAGATGAGGTGGTCTTGATCTCAGTGTAAAGCAGATAAGAACTATCTGTTCTCTGTGGAAATATGGTAACATGAATTTCATCCTTCTCATATGCTATAACTGCTCTGAATTGTGACTTAAGAATCAGTTGTTGAGACGCAGGGACTGAGGAAAAGCCGGGAGGTAAGAGCCTGCTTGCTTCCACCTGTGGCCAGAGACCCCTGCCTGGGCCAACAGGCCTCCATAGACAAACAGCAAGGGGAGAAAGCGACCCACCGACTTGTGTGGAGGAGCCAGCTGAAGGAGGACTTCAGATGCAGGTTCTGAAGAACAGCTGGAAGAGAGAACTGGTCTCCCAAGAATATTGACATCTGAGTTTGAAGGAAAGACAAGCCACAGTCAGAGAGAGAAAGACCAGCTAACACCAGAGATAGCCAGATGGCGAAAGGCAAGGGCAAGAACACAAGGAACAGAACCAAGACTACTTGGCTTCATCAGAACCCAGCTCTCCCACCACAGCCAGCCCTGGATACGCCAACACACCAGAAAAGGAAGACTCAGATTTAAAATCTCTTATCAAGAGGATGATAGAAGATTTTAAGAAGGAAATAAATAACTCCCTTAAAGAAATACAAGAGAACACAGGTAAACAACAGGAAACCCTTAAAGAGGACACACAAAAATCTCTTGAAGAATTACAGGAAAACACAATCAAACGGGCAGAATTGCACAGTATGTTTCCACAAACCCAGCCCTACAAAGAATAATACATGGAAAACGTCAACTCAAGGAAGGAAACTACACTCAAGAAAAAGTAAGAAAGTAATTTTTCAACAAACTCAAAAGAAGATAGCCACACAAACAATATAAACAACATCAAAAATAACAGGAAATAACAATCACTATTCTTTAATATCTCTTAACATCAATGGTCTCAACTCCCCAATAAAAAGACATAGACTGACAGACTGGATCTATAAATAGGACCCAGCATTTTGCTGCATCCAGGAAATGCACCTCCGTGTTAAAGACAAACACTACCTCAGAGTAAAGGGCTGGAAAACAATTTTCCAGGCAAATAGCCCCAAGAAACAGGCTGGAGTAGCCATTCTAATATCGGATAAAATTGACTTTCAACCAAAAGTCATCAAAAAGGATGAGGAAGGACACTTCATACTCATCAAAGGAAAAATCTACCAAGAAGAACTCTCAATTCTGAACATCTATGCCCCGAATGCAAGAGCTCCCACTTTCATAAAAAAAAAAAAAAAAAAAAAAAAAAAAAAACTCTACTAAAGCTCAAAGCACACATTGCACCTAACCTCACACAATAATAGTGGGAGACTTCAACACCCCACTATCAACAATGGACAGATCTTGGAAACATAAAGTAAACAGAGACACAGTGAAACTAACAGATGCTATGAACCAAATGGGTTTAACAGATATCTATAGAACATTTCATCCTGTATCAAAAGAATATACCATCTTCTCAGCACCTCATGGTACCTTCTCCAAAATTGATCATATAATTGGTCACAAAACAAACCTCAACAGATATAAGAAGACTGAAATAATCCCATGCCTCCTATCAGATCATTACGGATTAAGGTTGGTCTTCAATGGCAACAACAACAACAACAACAACAAAAACAACAGAAAGCCCACGTATACATGGAAGCTGAACAATGCTCTGCTCAATGATAGCTTGGTCAAGGAAGAAATAAAGAAGGAAATTAAAGACTTCCTAGAATTTAATGAAAATAAAAGCACAAGTTACCCAAACCTATGGGACACAATGAAAGCAGTGTTAAGAGGAAAACTCATAGCTCTGAATGCCTCCAAAAAGAAACTGGAGAGAGCATACACTAACAGCTTAACAGCACATCTGAAAGTTCTAGAACAAAAAGAAGCTAATACACCCAAGAGGAGTAGAAGACAGGAAATAATCAAATTAGGGGCTAAAAGCAACCAAGTGGAAACTAAAAGAACTATACAAAGAATCAACAAAACCAGGAGCTGGTTCTTTGAGAAAATCAACAAAATACATGAACCCTTAGCCAGACTAACCAGAGGGCACAGAGACAGTATCCAAATTAACAAAATTAGAAATGAAAATGGAGATATAACAACAGACTCTGAGGAAATTAAAAAAATCATCAGATCCTACTACAAAAGCCTATATGCAACAAAATTGGAAAATCTGGAGGAAATGGACAAGTTTCTAGACAGATACCAATTACCAAAGTTATATCAGGATCAAATAAACCATCTAAACAGTCCCATAACCCCCAAAGAAATAGAAGCAGTCATTAAAAGTCTCCCAACCAAAAAAAGCCCAGGACCAGATGGGTTCAGTGCAGAATTCTATCAGACCTTCAAAGAGGACCTACTACCAATACTCTTCAGTCTATTCCACAAAATAGAAACAGAAGGAACACTACCCAATTCATTCTATGAGGCCACAGTTACACTGATACCTAAGCCCCACAATGACCCAACAATAAAAGAAAACTTCAGACCAATTTCCCTTATGAATATCGATGCAAAAATACTCAATAAAATTCTTGCAAACTGAATCCAAGAACACATCAAAACGATCATTCACCATGATCAAGTAGGCTTCATCCCAGGGATGCAGGCAGGGATGGTTCAATACCTGGAAATCCATCAATGTAATCCACTACATAAACAAACTGAAAGAAAAAAAACCACATGGTCATTTCGTTAGATGCTGAAAAAGCATTTGACAAAATTCAACATCTCTTCATGATAAAAGTCTTGGAAAGATCAGGAATTCAAGGAGCATACCTAAACATAGTAAAAGCAATATACAGCAAACCAGTGACCAACATCAAATTAAATGGAGAGAAACTCGAAGCAATCCCACTAAAATCAGGGACTAGACAAGGCTTCCCTCTCTCTCCCTATCAATTCAATATAGTACTTGAAGTTCTAGCTAGAGCAATCAGACAACAAAAGAAGGTCAAAGGGATACAAATTGGAAAGGAAGAAATCAAAATATCACTATTTGCAGATGATATGATGGTATACTTAAGTGACCCGAAAAACTCCACCAGAGATCTGCTACAGCTGATAAAGAACTTCAGCAAAGTGGCTGGATACAAAATTAACTCAAGCAAATCAGTAGGCTTCTTATACTCAAAGGATAAACAGGCTGAGAAAGAAATTAGGGAAATAACACCCTTCATAATTGTCACAAACAATATAAAATATCTTGTTGTGACTCTAACCAAACAAGTGAAAGATCTGTATGACAAGAACTTCAAGTCTCTGAAGAAAGAAATCGAAGAAGACCACAGAAGATGGAAAGATCTCCCATGCTCATGGATCGGCAGGATTAACATAGTTACAATGGCCATCCTGCCAAAAGCAATCTACAGATTCAATGCTATCCCCATCAAAATCCCAACTCAATTCTTCATAGACCTAGAAAGAGCAATTCTCAAATTCATATGGAATAACAAAAAACCCAGGATAGCAAAAACTATCCTCAACAATAAAAGGTCTTCTGGGGAAATCAGCCTCCCTCACTTCAAGCTGTACTTGAAGAGCAGTAGTGATAAAAAACTGCATGGTATTGGTACAGTGACAGGCAGGTAGATCAATGGAATAGAATCGAAGACCCAGAAATGAACCCACACACTTATGGTCACTTGATCTTTGACAAAGGAGCTAAAACCATACAGTGGAAAAAAGACAGCATCTTCAATAAATGGTGCTGGTTCAATTGGTGGTCTACATGTAGAAGATTGCGAATTGATCCATTCTTATCTCCCTGTGCAAAGCTCAAGTCCAAGTGGATCAAGGACCTTCACATAAAACCAGATACACTGAATCTAATAGAAGAGAAAGTGGAGAAGAGTCTCTAACACTTGGGCACAAGGGAAATGTTCTTGAACAGAACACTAATGGCTTGTGCTATCAGATCAAGAATTGACAGATGGGACCTCATAAAACTACAAAGCTTCTGTAAGGCAAAGGACACTGTAAATAGGGCAAAACAGGAACCTACAGATTGAGAAAAGATCTTTACCAATCATATATCCGATAGAGGGCTAATATCCAATGTATACAAAGAACTCAAGAAGCTAGACTCCAGAGATCCAAATAACCCTGTCAAAAAATGGGGAAGAGAGCTAAACAGAGAATTCTGACCTGAGGAAACTCGAATGGCCAAGAAGCACCTAAAGAAATGTTCAACATCCTTAGTCATCAGGGAAATGCAAATCAAAACAACCCTGAGATTTCACCTCATACTAGTCAGAATGGCTAAGATCAAAAACTCAGGTGAGAGCAGATGTTGGCGAGGGCGTGGAGAAAGAGGAACACTCCTCCATTGCTGGTGGGAATGCAAGTTGATACAACCTCTCTGGAAATCAGTTTGGTGGACCCTCAGAAAAATGAACATAATACTACCTGAGGACCCAGCTATTCCACTCCTGGGCATATACCCAGAAGATGCTCCAACATGTAATAAAGACACATGCTCCACTATGTTCATAGCAGCCATATTTATAATAGCCAGAAGCTGGAAACAACCCAGATGTCCCTCCACAGAGGAATGGATACAGAAAATGTGGTACATTTACACAATGGAATACTACTCAGCTATTAAAAACAATGACTTCATGAAATTCGCAGACAAATGGATGGATCTTGAAAATATCATCCTGAGCGAGGTAACACAGTCACAAAAGAATGAACAAGGTATATACTCATTGTTAAGTGGTTATTAGCCCAAAAGTTTGAAATACCCAAGAGTCACTTCACAGCAACAGTAGGGCTGAGTGTGAGGTCCCAGATGGAGGACTTGGAGAAAGGACTGAAGGAGCTGAGGGAGTGTGCAGCCCCAGGGAGGTAGCAACAGTGGCAACTGGCCTGACCCCTCCCCAACCCCCCCAGTACTCCTGGAGACTGATCCACCAACAAAAGAATACACATGGAGGGACCCATGGTGCTGGCCACAAATGGGGCAGAGGAGGGTCTTGTTATCCATCAGGGGGAGGAGTGGCCCTTGGGACTGTTGCTGTTAGATTCCCCAGTATAGGAGAATGACAAGGAGGGAAGACGAGAATGGGTGGGTGGGTGGGTTGGAGAATATCCCCATAGTGGCAGAGGGAGGGCAGAGGGAATAGGGAGGTTCCAAAGGGGAGATCTGGAAAGGGGGAAACATTTGAAATGTAAATAAAAAAGAAGAATCTGTTGTCTAACCATGCTTATCGTTTGGGAATAGCTTTGGCCTTTGAGTAACTAGGCCTATACTTGACTCTACTGAAGTACTTCCAGTGTCATTGGCC